>OZ008369.1:257948621-258164359 GCA_963931995.1 Phaonia tiefii | reverse complement strand
GATACGAATAGGTATTGTTTTTTATTAGAAAATTTACTGTGTTTAAGAAATTGCACTTATTTACGAAAATGTTATTTTTTGAAGCTTTTTTCGCTTTGGCTTTCTAAATTTACCTTGTATTCGGTTCAAAACTACAATATGTAATAAACAGGCGCCACCTCGAAAATTTCCAAGTAGACAAGAAATTTCTCCCCATATGTTAGTCTACACACAAATCAAACCAAAAGTACGAGAGTAAGAATAAGTGTGCTGCCAAGTGTAATTCCATACTCAGGGTTGTATTTCATGGATTTGTCAGTCTTGCACTTTGCTTTTCTAAATTTATTTTGTTTGGGTTCAAAACTATAATATGTAATAAACAGGCTCCACTTAGAAAACTTCTATTTAAACCAAACCAAAAGTACCCAATATAGTTAGCAATATGTCAAAAAATGTGGTTTTTCCAATTTAAAGATATATGTACCAAATTATATGTACTGATTTGGGGATACATTCGGCTATCTGAAATGCTCATTAGGGTGGCCCTCAATTACATGATATGTGAATTATAGGGTGTTCTTGTTGTCATTGATTTTTCAACTGATTACGAATTTTTTCCTGTAATTTTATTAATATCCGAAAAACTGGAATTTTTTAATTTTTTACAATAAACTGGGTTAGTAACTTTTCATTTAAGATGAATATTTAATTCGTACACTGAGAGAAAAAAAATTATTATAATAATAAGTGGTAAGGGTAGATTTACGACTTTTTCATTTAAAATGGCACAAAAACGGCTAAAGATTTTTGGCCAAAATTTTCTATTTCTCGTTTAGAACCTTAAAATCTTAAATTCTACCAAGGCGCTTCGCAGTACAATGTTTCGTTTGGAAAAAAAATTGAAAAAACTTCAAGAAAAATGGAAAAAATCCAAAATTTTTAGCTTTTTTACCTTCCTCAACTCATAACGTCCAAACTAAGCTTTGTGACGTGAAGCGCCTTGGTGGAATTTTAGATTTTAAGGTTCTAAACGAGAAATAGAAAATTTTGGCCAAAAATCTTTAGCCGTTTTTGTGCCATTTTAAATGAAAAAGTCGTAAATCTACCTTTACCACTTATTATTATAATAATTTTTTTTCTCTCAGTGTACGAATGAAATATTCATCTTAAATGAAAGGCTACTAACCCAGTTTATTGTAAAAAATTAAAAAATTCCAGTTTTTTTTTTTTTAATTTAATTTTTTAATTTTTAAGCCCACGAAAATGGTTAAACTGTGTTATATTTTGAAATACAACTAATTTTTAAAAAAAATCCGTCGACTTTTAAACACTTTAGTCTATAGTTTTCGTACTTGACTCCCGATTTTTATCACTGATACCTTTGTGGACGCGTTCTGAGCTAAGCTTGTTTTATATTTCAAAAAATGTTGCAAAATGTTGCCGCAAGATGGCGCGATTTACATGTTTGTTAAAAAATTATAAAAATGGACCGTTATTTGCAATTTTTCAAAGTTGACACATTCAACAAAAATTATCATCTAATATTTTTAGACAAAATTGCAGAACATTGTCAAATGAAATTTTAAGGTTTTAAGTGTCAAATTAACGATTATCGTGAGTAATACAAAAATAACGGTACTTTCTCAGAAAACCCAAATTTAAAAAATTCGTGGAATAAATATTGTTTCTGAGTCCCCAAAGATTCATATTCAGCAATAAAAAAGTTATTTTTCGCAAAAAGTCGTTTTTGACATATTGCTAAATATAGTTGATAATAATGGGTTGGAATAAAGTGGTTAAAAAAAGTTGTTTAAAATTTTTTCATTTAGGGCCCAACCAGCAACGTGCGACAAATAACTTCGTTCCAATAATTATGTAACGTCAGTGACGCAACATACTCCAATTAAACACCTATCTGTTCAATTTTCTAATAAGTTTTGACCACCACTTCACTTATAATTCTTACATTTCTAAAACAGACACATAAAACTAAACACCGAAGGCATTGGTGGTCCATAGTGACTAAGTTCCCTTTTCGGTAACGCAGCTAACAAATTTTCTCAGTGTATTATCTCTCCAAAATGTACACAATAATTGAAAATAATGCAATCATGAAAAATGATTGTGACTGTAACGTCATTGACTATGTAATTACCCATATAGGTATTAAGATTATTTGACAAAGCGCTGAAAAACTATTTTCATATTTAAAGACAGATCAAGCATAAACCAAAATTAACTGATTACCAATTTAAATAACCAGTAAAAAATTGGGCCTATACAGGTCACTTTCCTAAAATCCCTATTCAAATGGAAAAACTAATGTGACAGTTTGCATTATTATTTCAAATCATTTTCAAAATTGATCTTAAATTTTACTCCATAGCATTTTTAGTATTAACTTCAGTACAGAAAAAAAACAACACTTAAAGCAACATATATCGTGTGCCACTTCGCTAGCAAATATTTTAGGCCTTTTCAGTCGCATTGAGCAATGAAATATTTTAGAGGAAACGATATTAAGTGCTTGGGTTTTCTGCGAGAGCAGCAGTTGACTTGGCCTGTCAGTTGTTGTTTCATCGGCATAAACAATGTGCTTTGGTATGTGATTGATGGACAGAACAATGCGAAGCGATGGTTTAACACTCCAGGCTGATAATATCCACTATAGCCGGTGCGGAAATTCAAGATTGGTTTTTGAACATTTTTAGTTGTGGATCATAGATGAAGCAAATGTTAAATGCCTGGAATATGAATAAAAAGGGCACATATTGTACGTATATTGATTCCAAAAATTTTAAATCATAAACCAATAAATATTCCTTTGCAGCCACTAGATACATTGAGTTTTTTATGTTGTTATCGAAGGAAAAATTTCATGCAGAAATTTGTATTAAATCAAGACGTATTTAAAATTTAACTGAATTTACCTATTATAAGTATACTGCTTAACGATTTCCCCGTACACCCATTTAGATATAAAGATATCACTTTTATATACTTAACCCTTCTGCACAAATTGGGTCAAAATGACCCAATTTTGAAGAACAACCGTCGAAAATCATGCCTTAGGATGGCTGCAAGTTTATACAACTTTTTCATATCCTCAGTCAGGGCCTTCTGATGGATTTTAAGTAAAAATAATTTTTCGCGACTAGCCAATTTTTTTTCATTACATTTTAAATACTTTACCTACGCGTATACAATTTGTGGGTCATTTTGACCACCAATGCTCGCGAATTCCAGATCCAGGAAGCTGTAGTAGCCGACACTCCCAGTTCATCGAAGATCATTCAATTTCAAGACTCTACCTCCTGCTGTTTGGGTAATTGGGAAAAAGACAAAGACGCTTTTGTTTGTCCACATACCAAAAACTCAAACAAACAAAATTAATTAACCGTTATACGGATGTGTTTTTCATATTGGGTCAAATTGACCCACAAATTGTTTATGAGGGGTATAATCTGAATTTGTGCAGAAGGGTTAAACCAGCCACGAACAACCTCAGGTAGACAGGGACCTTACAAAACGAAGATAACATATCCCGCCAATCAATTCGATCCATTGTCTTATCTCTCCAATTGGTAATACCAAGTGTACGCAGTGATTCGTCAACCTGATCGCTTCAGGTGATTCTCTGTCTTGCTATGTTCGTCTTCTCCGAGTTTGGTTTCGAAAACCCTTCGTGCTGGTTCGTCTTCATCCATTCTACAGACATGGCTTAGTCAGCGGAATCGCGTTATTTTGATCTGCTTAACTGTGCCAACATCGCTCATGCCACGCCGATACTCGCCATTGTGCAATATAGGGCCATACATATTTCGGAGTATTTTTCTCTCGAAGACTCTTAGGGATGTCTCGGTTGCTTGCGATAAGACAAGGGATTTTGCGACATAAAGTAAGACAGGTTGTGTGAGAGTCAGGTACAGGTGGACTTTTGTTACTCGAGAGAAGGATTTATGTAAAAAGTACTTTCATCCATAGCATATACAATTCTATGAAGTATAATGTGCGAAAGACTAAAGTCAATAATCGCTGGCCTAACCGAACCTTTTGAAACTTATAGACGCCTAAGGTAAGGCGACACCCTATCGTGAGATCTCGTTAACATTTGTAATGTAGATCGTTGTGAGATAAACTACGGTCAACATGAATAAAACAGGAAAACTCACATGCTGCTCGCGGTTGCTGAAGATATAGAATCATATCATTGGGCGCACAATGAGAGAAGTTGCTGCGGTGTTTTCGAGAATTGAGAAGGAGTCGGCAAAAGTGGGTCTGAAAGTTACTGATGACAGGACAAAATTAATGGTTTCAACGAATACGTCCTCCACGCGATTAGCCCAAAGCGTGAACGTTGATAACCGTTATAAATTCAAGGTGGTGGACGAATTTATATACCTCGGATCTACCGTAAACAAAAACAACAACGTCAGCCTTGGGATAAAGCGCAGCATTGTGCTTACTAACAGGTGTTATCTTGTGCAAGCTATATAATTAAAATTAATAAAATGTCGATTATTTTTCCAAAAATTAAATTGGAAATATAATATATAATATATTTAATTTTTTCGTGTTCGGAAATTTTTGGTTTTTTTTTCATTTTGATAAAAAAAAAATTACAGCAGACAGTTGTCCGAGGCCTTCGGCCACGGACTGTCCCTGCAGGCTGTGTCAGAGACAGGGCCATTAAGATTAACGTAGAATACGCCATCCGATAAGACAGAAAACATATATAACAATAAATTCATTTGCTTATATTATTTATCATTTATTGTTATATATGTTTTCGGACAACTGTCTGCTGTAATTTTTATATTTACCAACGGCATTTGATTCAAGTCCGTTTAAAAAAAAAATATTATGTTCAATTTTTTTAAACTTAATTTAATTTATGTATTTTAATTAATATTTTTATTGAAATAAGTTCTGCGAATGTTGAGAGGGCCGCCCTAATATTAAAAAAGGTTTACCCTATCGAGTCTTCGCATTAGCATTCGAGCGTTGTGTGAAAGCTTTACGCTTTACAATTCAAAATTAATGTTACAACAGCTTTATTGAAGCTTTCGCAAAAAAGCTTTATTACGTTAGCTTACTGTTTCTTTCACTTTTTACTAGATACATGTTGCCAAGCAACATTAGCTTGCTGTTCGTTTCACTTTTTACTAGATACATGTACCTAAGCAATGTTGAGCAACCAAAAACACTCAAGCAAACACCACACATATGTTTGAGTGTATGTGTTTAAACAATTTTCATTTGAGAAATTAAAATACTAGAAATATATCAACCAATATGAAATGTATATCAAACAAAAGATGACATCTTCATTAACAAAAAAAAAAATTTTAAAAAAATTCATCTAGCCGTTTCCTCAAATTCAATGAAATAAAGATTACAACAATAAAAACCTGACATGACTCCTCATACCGTAAGGTAAGACGTATTCTACGTCAAAAAATATTCTTTAAAAAGAATATAGAAAATTGTTAACAAAATTTATTATAAAAACAATAAGAAAATGTTACGCAAAATTTTCTATAAATCAAAAATATAGAAAATGTATGGCAAATTTCTATAAACAGATGTAACAAATGTGTGACAAACTTTCGATAAATAGAATGTAGAAAAATGTTGTCAAAAATTTTAGAACATTTTCTATAGAAAGGATATAGAAAATATTTAATAAAGTTTCCTATTAGAAGAATGAAGAACACTTCTAGCAAAATTTTCTATAAAAAGACTATGAAAATTTTTTAACGAAAATTCTATAAAAATACTATACATAACTTTGGACACAATTTTCGATAAGACAATAAAAAGAATTTAGAAAATATTAATAAAATTTTATCAAAATTTTTTATCAAAAGATATTGAAAATTTTGATACAGAAAATTTTTTTTTGTATAAAAATAATAGGAAATTTGTATCAATATATAGGCGTAAACTCTTAGATTTTAACCAAATTTTTACCATTGATAAAACTTTTCGCGCTGAATACAAAAATGTTGTTGTTTTGGCGCTGGGTTCAAGTTTTGGATTTGTGGGTTTCCAAAGGTTGAATATGTATAATCGTATAAACCTCTTTAACCCTAGCAAGACCGGGGATATTAAAGGTCAACGATTTGAAATATCTATTGTAACATAACACTATCTGCAGGAAATTTTAAAAACAACTGCCTGCACTCGCGTGATAACTACATAATTCTTCGCCTGCGCCGTTAACCAAAGCCGACGGTGCACCGCCCCCAGATAAAAATTCCTTAGCTCGACCGTACCCCGTCCACGCAGAAACCTGTACAACGAACACACTTCCTATTTGAACGGTTTTATGCAAACAAAATCCTTTTAACGAAATTTTAATTCTTTGCACTTTTTAGTTATCATTAGGTTTTTGTTATCCGCATTTTCAATTCTGCTCAAAAAAATATTAAAATCCATTTCAAAATAAAATTCCTCCATATGATGTGCATATGTTTATTTTGATCAATCAAATTGCAACATTGTTGCCATTCGCAGTGGCTGCCAAGTCATTCATTATTGTCCGCCTATGTCATCGGATATCCACCAACTGTGAATGGATGGTGGCAGACGTGGCCCGCATAGAATGGCAACCTCGCTGTTGTTATTGTTGCCGTTTCTCAGCGTCATCGAGTATTTCTTGTGATTTCAAATCGATTCGATTTGGGTCTGAGACGCAGCCACTGAATTGCATTTGTATTGCGATTTGCTCAGTGTTTTTTTTACATTTCAATAATTTTGTAATAAAATTCTAAATTTAAAAATGTTTGCGTCAACAGTTCGTTGTTGTACTTGTTGTTATTGTTGGTTGGTTGTATTGTGTATTGTGCATTTTGTGTTTTGTTTTTCGTTTTGCTTTTAAGGACATTTATTTGCGCTTTTCGTTGTAAAGATTAAAATGCCAAGAAACAACACTACACTTTTTGTTTAAGTGCATATACTTGTATGTGTGTGTGTGGGTTTGTTTGTTTGCAAATATATGTGTGTGTGTGTGTGTGTGAACATTCGCATATAAAACAATAATAATAAAAAAAATTGTATGTAAATACAATAAATATGAAACTGGGTCAAGTACTACCGATGCGAATTTGGGTCACCTACAAACTGTTGCAACCGACAGCGGCTACAGCAGCAGCAACAACATCCACTTCAGCAACAGCAACCAACAACTGCATCAGCAACATCTAGTGAATTGCATGCATTTATTAAAGACTGATTTCTGATTTTTCAAAATTTAACAAACCCACAATGAAATTGGTCGACAACAAATATAAATTATTGAAGATTTTTTTTTTTTGTAAAATTCGAGTAGACAACAAAAAATTGAGAAATTTGCAGTTATCGTTAAAAGTAAATCAAAATCTACTATAAAATATTTCGAGTAATATATAAATTTCGAGGAAACATGAAAAAATTGACAGAATTTTATGTATCGTTAAAGGCAAATCAAAATCTGCTACTTTTCATAATGAAATGTTGCATTAAAATTGTCCCCAACATTTGTTTAACTTCATATAAAAAATATTGCGTCAAACTTTCCCATAATTTCATTATAGAAATTTTGCGTCAAAATTGCCAGTAATCTCATATACATAATATACAATTCCAAATGCAAAATAATTATAATACCGACAATTATAGAAAATTTTGCGTCAGTAATATCATAAGTTTTGAGTCAATATTCTTTTAAATGTCATATGCGAAATTTTACATCAAAATTTCCGAAAATTCGCACAGAAATTTTCCAGTAACTTGATGTAAATAGTGCGTCAAAATTTCCAAATAATGTTATTACAGAGAATTGTGCGTCAAAATGTCTTAAAATTGTATTTAGAAAAATTTGCGTCAACACTTTCAATAATTTCATATAGAAAATTGTGCGTCTAAACTCTCTATTATTTTATATTGCGTCAGAATTTTCCATTTGAATTGTGCGTCAAAATGTCTTATTGTATTTAGAAAAATTTGCGTCAACACTTTCAATAATTTCATATAGAAAATTGTGCGTCAAAACTCTCTAATATTTTATATTGCGTCAAAATTTTCCATTTCATTTCGAAAATTTTGAGTCAACATTTTTTATAATTTCATTCAGAATATTTGAAATGAAATTCCAAAAAATGTTGCTTCCTTTTATAATTCCAAAAAATGTTGCTTCAAAATTTCCTATAATTCAGCCTTTCAGGAAATTACAACTTTAAACATAACGAGGATCTAAAACAACTAAATTTAAAAATGTTATCTCAAATTTCATTAAGAAAATTCTGCGTCAAAAATTAATTTCAATATAAAAAATGTTGCGTCAAAATTTCCTGTAACCGGATTAGAAAATGTTGATGTAAGTTTTTTATAGAAAATTTTGCGTCAGTAATAAAGGGGTTTTTCAACAGAGACGCTACAAAAGTAAATCGATAGGGACAGCAAACGACGCCATATTTTTTCCCGCTCTTTTGACATTTCTCTTCAGTAAGGTTTGCCATTTGATCATGGAAAGATATACGAGCCAACAACGAGTCGAAATTATTAAAATTTACTACCGAAATTTGGAGTCAGTGGCCTCAACTTTAAAAGCGCTACGTCCAATTTATGGTCGTCATAATCGTCCTACCAGATCAACAATTGAGCGTTTAGTGGAAAAATTTGAATCCACAGGCACAGTACAAGATGTTCCCGTGCCAGTGAGACAAAGAAGTGCCCGTAGTGTCGAGAATATTGCTGCCGCTGAGGCTTCAGTTCAAGAAAGCCCAAATGTGTCTCTCACACGTCGTTCTCAAGCGTTGGGCATCTCTGTGACGTCGTTGTGTCAAATTTTGCGAAAAGATCTTGGCCTACATCCTTACAAGCTCAAATTGACGCAAGAACTGAAGCCGCTTGACCACCATAAGCATCGTATGTTCGTGAATTGGGCTGAGAAACAATTTGAAAATGATTCGGATTTTCATCGGAAAATCATCTTCAGCGATGAGGCTCATTTCTGGCTGAATGGCTTCGTCAATAAGCAAAATATGCGTTATTGGTCAGACAGCAATCCACACGTAATCCATGAGTCATCATTGCCTCCCGAAAAAATTACGGTTTGGTGCGGTTTATGGGCCGGCGGCGTCATTGGGCCGTACTTCTTCCATGATGATCAAGACCGGCACATTACTGTGAATGCAAATCGCTACCGTTCAACGGTAACCGAATATTTTTGGCCCCAATTGGATAATATGGACTTGGAGGACATGTGGTTCCAACAGGACGGCGCCACACAGCGAATGCCAAAATCAATTTATTGGAAACCAAGTTTGGTGAACGTGTTATCTCACGAAATGGCCCAGTCGATTGGCCGCCTCGGTCGTGCGATTTGACGCCGTTAGATTATTTCCTGTGGGGCTACGTCAAGTCTATGGTCTATGCCAACAAGTCAGCGACGATTTATGAACTTCGTACGAATATCGAACGTGAAATTGCAGCAGTATCGGCCGATTTATGCTTGAAATCCGTCGAAAATTGGGTTCAGCGTCTGGACTTCTGCAAGCGTGCCCGTGGTGGCCTTGCAAAAGAAATCGAGTTCCATACATAATGCCATCGAACGTACTTTCACAGGAATAAAGAATTTCATTTGTATCTAAAACCGGTTTTGTCCAACCGGATGTCCCTTGACACCTCATGTATTTTTTATATTAATTATTTGTGAATGAATACAAAAGATATTAAATAGAAATATTGCATTTTATGTTTATAAGAAATAAACATGGCGTACGTCAAAATTAGGCTGAACCTCAGTTATGGCTCGTCTTTACCTTTTTTATCTTCCTTAATCTTCAACACGATCATGAATGATTTTATCATCCATAAACATCACTATACGAGTATTATTGCTATAACAAATATTAATCGCAGAGGTTTGTTCGCCTGTCTGCAATTGGAATATTATCGCTCTTCTTGTTCTTTGAGTTATCTTAAATTTTTGTTGAGTTAGAAGAGCAACACGGGAGGGGATTCTATTTGATTGCACTTAAAAACTTGAGCACCTCCATTGTTGTGATGATAATTGTGGTTGTAGTTGTTGGCAAACATACTAATACCAATACCAACTCATCATGCTTGTTCTCTCTCTCTCTCTCACACACTTGAAACGCAAAATGCATGTCACAATAATTAGTTAAGAAATCTAGATCATGGCAGCCAAATAACATTGTAACAAATGCACCAATACATAGAGAAAAATAAAATTGCACACACCCATACACGCATATCGATACACACATACGCACGCACATCAAGTTGCACATGTACACAAACTAAGCACAAACAGACCCAAAACATAAGTACCTATACATACAATCATTGCAAACAAACATTGTGTGTATTCAGATGCAGAGAAACAGATAAACACTCTGTAATAAAAACAAAACAAAAAGGAGCAGACCCAATAGGATAAGGCGCAAATAAAGACAAAGATGCTAAAGGAAACAATTCCGCATTACATTGAATAAAATAGGGAAGAACTTTAGGCAGTTTGTGCAGTCAGAATTTGCTCAAAAAGTGGTTGCATCGACCAAAAATGCCGTTGTTGTAAACGAATTGCGGTTGTCACAAACGACTTGAGGTTGTGACAACTGAATTCGGTTGCCACAACCGAAATTTGATGGTGACAGCCCCTTTTCATATTTGTTTTCGCGATGCAACAACTGAAATTGCTATTATTAACGTTTCGATAAAAATAATTTTTAAATATTTCGGTTCCAAACAACCGATTGCGATATTGGTTCGGTTATAGCAACTGAATTTTTCATAAACGTATATACCGCAACCGAATTTGATATTAATTTGGCTGCAGCATGAAAATGTCAAGTGAATTCAGATATAGCAACCGAATATATTTGAAATTCGTCTGGCTGCTGCAACCGAATTGCGCATATCACAATTGAATTGAGGTTGTCTGAATTTGGGCGCCACAACTGAATTTTTGTCCTAACAACCGCTATTACACTAGATGCGTTTGCGGCAACTGATATTCCCAATATTTCCGTTCCAGCAACACAGAATGTAATACTGATTCGGTTGTTGCAACAGAAGTTTTCATAAACGTAGTTACCGTAACTGAATTTGGCATTGACTCGGTTGCTGCAAATCAGAGCAACCAGATTTAGTTGCAATTCAGAATTACATTGCAGCAACCAGATTCGGTTGCTGCAACAGAAGTTTTCATAAAAGCAGCTACCGCAACCGAATTTGGCATTGACTCGGTTGCTGCAAATCAGTTACAGCAGCCAGATTTAGTTGCAATTCAGAAGTACATTGCATAAAATCGGGAAGAGCTTGAAGCAGTATATACACTCACAGAAAACCTCAAAAAAGGTTGCATCTACTGAAATCGCGGTTGTTGTAAACGAATTGTGGTTGTCACAAACGATTTAAGGTTGAGACAACTGTATTCGGTTGCCAGAACCGAAATTTTGTGGTAACAAACTCTTTTCATATTTGTTTACATGGTGTCACAACTGAAATTTCTATTATTTACGTTACTTTAAAAGACTTTTCCAATATATTTCAATATTTCAGATTCAATTCCCAATTTTTCGGACATTGTGCTGTTTATCGCAGTTTTCATAAACGTAGTTACCGTAACCGAATTTGACATTGACTCGGTTGCTGCAAATCAGTTACAGCAACCGGATTGTAGTTGCAATTCAGAATTACATTGCATAAAATCGGGAAGAGCTTTAAGCAGTTATGCACTCACAGAAATATTGGTTCAAAAAGAGGTTGCATCAACTGAAAATACGGTTGTTGTAAACGAATCGCCCTTGTCACAAACGACTTGACGTTAAGACAACTGAATTCTGGCGCCACAGCCCACATTTTGTAGTAACAACCTCTTATCGTATTTCTCTCCCTGATTCAACAACTGAAATTTCTATTAGTTACGTTACTTTAAGACTTTTCCAATATATATTTCAATATTTCGGTTTCAATTTACAATTTTTCGGATATTGGTTCGTTTCTAGCAACTGAGGTTTTCATTAACGCAGTTACCGCAACCGAATTTGATATTGATTCGGTTGCAGCATGAAAATTTCATGTGAATTCAGAAATATATTATTATTTATATAAGTATATTTGTAATTCGGTTCGTTGTTGCAACCGAATTGCGTTTATCATAACCATATTGAGGTTTGTCAGAACTGAGTTTGTCACCACAACCGAAATTTTGTCGTTACAACCGCTATTTACACTACATGTGGTTGCTACAACTAATACATCTTTTATTTAGGTTACATGAAAATAAATTTCCAATATTTCCATTCCAACAACAAAGAATGTGATATTGATTCGGTTGCTGCAACAGAAGTGTTCATAAAAGCAGCACCTCAAAATTTGGTTGCGATAACCTCTAAATTCGATTGTCACAACCTCTGAATTTGGTTACGACCAATTCAGTTGTCTCCGCCGAACTTTTATAATTATTGATTTTAATTATTGATTTCATAATTATTGATTCACTGAACATGATCCATAGCTTCACCATGATTCCGAAAGGGTTATGCTTTAAGAGATTTTTATGGTTTATAAACCCCCCTTTCGTTTTTCATTAGATCTCGCAAAGAGATGATCTGCAGTGAGACTCTTCCCGGCGGTCGTTCTTGTAACTGAAATATTAAATCTATCCACCACCTACATTGGATGCAAATATAACTTGTTTGTAGGTTGTAGCAAATACAGTATACTTGTGTGCAAACACATTGTGTTTGCTATACAATATTACATCTTTGATATACAATGATTAATACATTATATGTGTTTTTGTGACCCAAATGCAAATGTGGCTTTGTTTGTTGAAAACTGCTGAAAACAAATACGAGGCAGACAACACTGAAATAAACAAGCTCAAGATGTTCAATTCATGAATGCAATGCTTGCAAACATATACATGTTTCCGGCAATATATTGCTGGGGCCATTATTTTCCAGCGTCCTTTAACCCTTACTAATTTGCTTCCTTTAACCTTCTTGGTTTTAAAGACGACCACAGGTCTGATCTGTCTGAAAAATCTGTCTATTTTTGTTGCTTGGATGCAAATATAACGTGTTTGTAGCCTGTCGCAAATATATTATATTTTTTCCAAATTCAATGTGTCCAAACACATTGTGTTTGCTATTCAATATTATATGTTTGAGACACAGTGATTAATAGGTTGTAATATATGATTTGTGACCCAAATGAGGCTTTGTTTGTTGAAACCTGCTGAAAACAAAAACGTGACAGGCAATAAAGAAGCAAAAAAGCCGCAGATCTTGACTTTGTGGCGTATATTTTGTGGAGATGTCTGTTACAGTTAACTGTGTAACTAAGAATTGTCGATCACAGCCATAATTTTACTATTAATAAATTTTGAAATGTCAAATATCTCCAAAGCCATAAGAGATACAAATGAAATTAATACAACAATTTGTGTAGAGATTCTATACATCGCGTGTAATTTGTGGGCATATCTGTTGTCGTTAGTTGTATAATTTAACCTCAAAGTTCACCACCATAATTATAGCTTAAAGACCTTGTGAAATGCCAAATATCTCTGAAACCATAAGAGATCCAAATGAAATTAATTTACAAGTTTTTAAAGGGGTTCTTTGCACCTATACGATGGCTTATAACTCGAGGCACTATTTGGTATAGCTAAAAGTGTGTACCTTAGCCTCAAATCTCACCACAATACATAATATTATTTTAAAGACCCTTTAAAATACCAAATATCTCCGAAACCATAAGAGGTAGAAATAAAATGAATATATCGATTTGTATAGTTTTTCCATGGAGCTAAACGACAGCGTATACTTTATGGTGGTGTCTGCTATAGTTAACTGTGTAACCAAGCGTCATCGATCAACGCTACAGTTTTAATTTTAACATGTTTTGAAGTGGTAAATATCTCCGAAACCATTAGAGATACGACTAAAAAGCTCAAGACCTTTTTAAATTATATAAAGCTTATTATCTTTATATTACTTTCAAAAAAGTCGAGCATAAAAATGTTCCAATGATACCAAGGCTGTCTGTATAGCTATTTCGGATCTTGCCAAAATCCGAAATAGCTATACAGACAGCCTTGGTATCATTGGAACATTTTTATGCTCGACTTTTTTGAAAGTAATATAAAGATAATAAGCTTTATATAATTTAAAAAGGTCTTGAGCTTGAATAAATTTATAAGAAAATCAGTAAAAACAATTTAAATCTTGTGCATCAATAATATTATGTTTCCAAACTTTGAAATAAATTCCAGAAAAGAGCCGCCACTGTACACAACGCCGAGAGAAACTCAATTGCAGTCGCCAGACGCTCTCTCTTCCATTTCGTTTAGACGCTAGAGATTGTTTTCGTCGTCATCTGAAGCGTGTCTGGTTCTGTTTGGACTCTGAGTCGCAACACAATCAAACACGCTACAGACGACGATATTTTTTTAACATAGGTTTCTTATGACAGAGAAAGATCGTGATTGAGGGAATGGAGTTGCCACATTTTCATAAAAAACATCAGAGAAGATGTGTATACAAAAGAAAATTAAAGAAAAGGGTTAAAACTACAATGCAATTAAAGTGAGTGAAAAAATTGTTAAAATCAGTAAAAACAATTTAAATCTTGTGCATCAATAATATTATGTTTCCAAACTTTGAAATAAATTCCAGAAAAGAGCCGCCACTGTACACGACGCAGGGAGAAAAACTCAATTGCAGTCGCCAGACGCTCTCTCTCTCCCATTTCGTTTAGACGCTAGGTATTTTTTCGTCATCGTCTGAAGCGTGTCTGGTTCTGTTTGGACACTTAGGCGGATAAAAATTGCTGACCTAACACATAAGGGTTTCCTCCTACAGTTACACACGGCAATTTTACTTGCGCAATACTTCAGCTTCCATTCTCTTCCCCTCTCTCTCCAATAAACTCAAGACATGCGCAAGTAAAATTGTCATATGCGACACTACACTTAGAGTCCAAACATATTCAAACACGCTACAGACGTCACGGAAATCCGGTGCGGCTGACGACTCGCCGCTAGAATAGAATCTTTTCTAATTTCTTGGCGGCGCTCTCACGAAATCTCTCAATTAAGAGAATGGAGTTGCCACATATGCATAAAATCCATTAGAGCAACCAACACATACATAAGTTGGAATATGCGTGTACTAAAGTAAATTAAAGAAAACGGTTAGAAACGATTTATTTTTAACACAATACAATTAAAGTGAATGAAAAATTGTTGAAAGCAGTAAAAACAATTTAAATCAATAATATTATGTATGTTTCTAAACTTTAATTATACACGATGCAGAGAGAAAAACTCAATTGAAGCCGCCAGACGCTCTGCTCTCTCTCCCATTTCGTTTAGACGCTAGGCATTTTTTTTCTGAAGCGTGTATGGTTCTGTTTGGACTTTTAGTTAAAACATTTGAAACAGTTGGAAGTGGGACTAGAACTCGCATTGGCGGACGAGATCGTTTCGAAGTTTGTGACTCTTCTCATCAGCTTCTTATGACCAGCTTTTAAGTGGGTAGTTAACTAACGGATTACTTAATCTGAATTCTAAGTTAATTAGAGGTTAACTTTTGATTTTGTTTTGCAGTGGTGAGTTAATGTAAGTCTCCATATTGTCAACTGTTATGGCAACCCTTGTATTCTTATTGGGAAAAACATCTGTTTTGGTATAAACATCAAAACAGCAAAGGGGAACAAAAAAAATTGAATTATGTGAAATAAGAAATAGATGCATAAAATCAAAGTCATTTTAACAAAAATTAATAAAGAACTCTATATAGGCGCAAAAATTTAACGATCTAGACTCATCGAATATGTACAAATACGCAAATCAGAAATATGAATTTTATACAATCTTCATTTCTCATTTTGACAGTCAGTAATTTGATTATCAAAATCATATGGTTCTGACTAAACGTTAACACAGTGCAACACGAAAAAATATAACCATATACGGACACCACTACGTGATAAAAGACCAAAAAACAAAAGACCCCTGTCTCCCAGTTTTGTCCAAAGTCTTCCAGGTTTTTTTTATGGGCCCCCAAAAAAGTGGGGCGTCGGTGTCATTTTTGCAAAAAAGTGATCATTTTCTCAAGCTCATATCTTGCAAACCGTTCGGAATTTTGATTTACTCTCTGAGGCAAAGTTGTAGCTCTTGTCATAAAGAACAAAAATTGTAAACATATAAAATCAAAAAAAAAACTTCAACTTCAAAGTCAAAATCGCAAAAAACTTTAAAAAATGAGTGAAAAATCGCCCAAAAAGCGTTTTTTTATTTTCCGCTTTTACGAACAAATTTACTTTATGAAAAATGCGACAATTTTCTTTGACCTGGTAGGGCTTACAGCGCTGATTAAAACCCGAAAGTTTTTTTACGGAGGCCGATCCAACTTTTTGAGATATAGGCCTTTATAGCTTGAGTATATAATCGCTTATATCTCACCCATTTCTTATCCGATCTGGTTGAGATGGGTATCATTGAGAAGACCTTTGAAAACGCTATAAATCTGTATATAAATATATTTTATATATTTTGAGAATATCGGCACATCGATGACATTAAAGCTGCAGTTTCTTCATTTTCATTCTGACGATTTTATCAAGCAACTCCCTACCGAATCCGATGAGCAAGGAGAACGGTTTCACCAAACTACATTGCCCATGGTAAAACGGTACAAAGGCAAAAAACTCGACGCATTGCTTGCAGAGGTAATATCAATTTTATTGATGGATTGTTTTGCATTCCTTTTTTGATTTATTTTCTAATTCATTTCAGGTATGTTGGTGGAGGCACAAGATCACCCTGTATGATGTTAATGAAGTATCTGAAAAAGAAAAAGCTGATGATGGAGGACAGTCTGAAAGTAACGTGCCTGTGGACTCCATAGGGTCTGAATAAGAGTCAGATTCGGACGATTCGGACGACGATTTGGATCCACAACTTAAGAGAGTGCGATTTGCAAGTCCAGGGCCATCAACATTATAAACATAATACGAATATTTTTTTTTATAATTTTTGTAATAGATCCCCGCTGAGACTACTAATCCCTACAACACTGAATCATTATTGCTAAATATCCATGCTACTACTCTTTGTTACAACCCTAACTCTAAATGTCAACCCATACCATCTAAGGACTAAGACATGGTAAAATGAGTAAGGTAAACTCGTTAGAACAGCTGATTTCAACATATTTCTTGCTTAGGTGTTTCTCTTATGTCAAATTCACATGCATTTTGTTTGTGTACTTTTTTGTTTACTTTTACAGTAGACAGATTATGGACACCAAACAAAAACAAAATGCCTGTGTTTGTTGTAACAATTCCTAGTGCGTTTACCTTACTTATTTTACCATTTACTAAGATTAATAAAATCAGTAATAGTATAACAATGAAACCTGCAACATGCCTTTTCACTTACGGGAGAAGGCTTTATAGTATCTCAATGTTGAAGTAAAGAAAAAACAAATGAAATTAAAAAATTTTCGGGAAATTTTTCACTTTTGAACGGTTTGCTACCTATGGACCGGAATAGGGGGAAAAAAGGTAAAAAAAAAATTGAATTTTTTAAAGTTTTTTGCGATTTTGACTTTGAAGATGAATTTTTTTTTGATTTTATATGTTTGTTCTTTATCACAAGAGCTACAACTTTGCCTCAGAGAGTAAATCAAAATTCCGAACGGTTTGCAAGATATGAACTTGAGAAAATGATAACTTTTTTGCAAAAATGACACCGAGGCCCCACTCCTTTGGGGGCCCATAAAAAAAAACCTGGAGGACTTTGGGCAAAACTGGGAGACAGGGGTCTTTTATCACGTAGTGGTGTCCGTATATGGTTATTGTGCCATGACTTTAAAAATTACACACTGTGTAACCAACCAACATTGGGTGGCTAAATCATAGTTAAACAATGACTGAAAAACACAATACGATGTTTAACCATAATTTAACTAAGAAACGAAGATCACCACTGACTGGAAAACTTGCCATTAGTGTTCTTCGCCAGTGACCGTCTTATTCAACTGTGTCCTTTTGTTCAAATGCGTTGTCTTTCGTGCAAATGTGTCACCTTTTCGCTGTGAAAATTATGCAGAAATAATACAAAACATCATCCTAATATCTACATAAGCGTGTGATATATTTGTTGTTGTCTTCTTATGTATACAGATAGTACATACATACATATATCAGATTATATAATTTGTGTAATTCTACGTGTCATTATTGTTGTTGTTGTATTTTTTATTATTATCATGATTTTGCTGTTTTTTTTTTGTTGCCGTTTTTTTTCATTTATTGTAAGTTTTCTTTCATTTTTCGTTTCTTGAAGTTATATTTAAATGAAATTGTACATCATTTATATGAAACTCTGAAAATTGCGTAAAATTATGCGTATATGAATTATTTCAAAAAGCAAAAATATAATAAAACCATAAAACATTTCAAAACTTTTCAAATTTCCATATACGAAAAGTTACAGCGCTGGGGCTTTTAATATCGTTGGCGACGGCTTCGTAACCTGCGTTGCCGCAACATTTCGTTGTTTGATGTCAAAGTTCATGAAGCACAAGTGCTAAAAATCTACGCTGGAGTGTTGTGGTCCGATGATGATGATGATGAGGAGGATGATGCCATCCATGGTCTACTGCTTGCTACCCGGCTAGGTATTATATAGTTTTATTTTTGTTTTGTCTCGAATGCTCTCATTGTAATTACACATTAGATTACAATATTGCTTAAAACATGAATTTAAAGTCTGTCTGTGCTGTACAATTACAGGGTTGTTGCAAGATTTGACTTGATGACGGTTTGCGGAAACACACTAATAATATGGATCAAAGACTGACTGCCACAATTGAGGCCAACACAAATGAAACTTCCCCACCATTGCACACAACTGATGTTTTGTTTTAATTTCTTTGTGGTTTGTTTTCATTCGATATTGTTCCTTTGCTATGGAACTTACAAGTTCTTCTTTTCCAAAATGTTCCCTATGTTTAAAATGAAATTTGGAGTTGACAAAAAAATATAACTTTAATTATAAAAATCCCATCTGAAATTTGAAATACTTTGAATTTAATTTAAAATACATCACTTACAATTTTAAAACTCAGCTACTAAAATTCAAAAGATATCAACTGAAATTCAAAACTTAACAATTAAAATTCAAACAAAATTCAAAAAATATTTCCTCTGAATTCGGAATTTATATTCAACTGAATTGGCAAAATGCAGATTACAATCGTTTGTGTTTGTCTAACTACACAATTCTAGGCTTGCTAGTCCTATGAAGATTCGAAATATTACTCCTTCAAATGTCTTGAATGACCATTCAAGACGTCTTGAGCAGACGTCTTGTAACCATCTATCCTCCTCTGTGGGATTTGTATGTATCACTTACACTATATTCGGAATGTGGTGGGTTCTATATCCCGATGGGCATTATGTGCTGGTGAAGGAATTTATAATTCTCTCAGATCCATTCTTATGTTGGCTGCAGTTAATAATGGCTCTTAGTACTCATACTCCCTCATGATTGTAGTGGATGCAGTTATACTTATTAATATCTTGTTGATGATATATTTTTACGCATAAATATACAAAAATACCCATGAGCATGTAGACGCACTCAGAGTACTATGAATACTAAATTTTGAACAAGTACTTAAGTTCCTCATAAAAAGAGGAATTCACTGTGATACTGGCCAATGCGAGAATAGGTTGGTGGTCTCTTTAGTGTGGACCTAAATATTAAGTAGCTATATTGCCATACTTATTAATCTCTTGTTAATGACATATTTTTACGCATAAATATACAAAAATACCCATCAGCATGTAGACGCACTCAGAGTACTATGAATACTAAAGTTTGAACAAGTACTTAAGTTCCCCATTAAAAGAGAAATTCGCTGTGATACTGGAAAATGTTAGAATAGGTTGGTCTCTTTAGTGTGGACCTAAGTATTAAGTAGCTATATTGCCATACTTATTAATCTCTTGTTGATGACATATTTTTACGCATCAGTATACAAAATACACATAAGCATATAGACGCACTCAGAGTACTATGAATACTAAAGATTGAACAAGTACTTAAGTTTCGCATAAAAAGAGGAATTCACTGTGATACTGGCCAATGCGAGAATAGGTTGGTTTCTTTAGTGTTCATAACATTGTTTTACAATTATATCAGGGAATGTTTGAGATGGTGGTGTGTGGACAGACTAATGTGAATATCTTCACTGATTGACAAGTGGCGATCAAGGTGATATCGTTACAAAGTGTGATATTGCTAACAGTACTCTAGTGAAAATTTGAGATAACAAGTTATCTAGCACGGGTAGTCTGGGTATCATATGAACTCCTTAATACAGCGGTGTCGTGGGAAAGGAAAGGCTGGTTAGAAATAGGTACCTACTATCAGAAGGTATTTCTGCATATAGCAAAACTTTTCCAAGCTGCAAAAGATGAACTTGAACAATGAGCAACCGACAATTTAACATATGACGCATCAAAATGCAAACGTGGAAAGTTGATGAAGCTGAACAAAACCGAATTCATGTGGCGTCCTAATTACACCACCCTGAGAGCTTTTTAAAGCGGGGCAAGAAATACTTCACTCCATCTGATCTTCTCAATATCTACACCACCTACATCAGGCCAAAGATGGAATATAACTCCTACGACATCTTTGGAGCTTCTCGACCGTGTCCAGAGGAGAGTGACGATGTTGATAGGGGACAGTAGGGTACCCAACTCTACTGCCTCTCTTGAGCATTGTCGAAATGTGGGATGCGTGGCGCTGTTCTATCGATATTTCCACGGTATGTGTTCCTCGGACATCCGTCAACTTATGCCAGACGTGAGGATATTTAGCCGAAGTACCCGGTTTTCCAGGTACTGTCATCCGTTTTTTATCGAGTGGCCGGTTGACCGCACTACACACTATAGAAAAACTTCGTTCTTCAGCCGTACAGTCCGTATGTGGAATAAACTTCCGGCTAGTGTATTTCCCACCAATTGTGACATACATAGATAGATTCAAGGCAAATGCCAACAGACACACTACTCCCTCTTTCCATCCTCCACTACCTCAATTTTCCTTCGCCAACACAATGCACTGCATTTATAAGGGCATCCCCTGACTGTTGGCTTGATACAAAAAAAAACCCGACCGGCGACAGAGTGTTATAAGAAGAAGAGAAGACAGGAAACCCGTTCGTTTTAGAAGAAAAAACGGTTGTGGAGAAAGCGCGAGAGTGAGAGTATTGAATCTTACAGAAGGAAGAATGCGGCTCGGAAATTATACCAAAAAGTACAAAGCCAAAACAACGAAAATGTAGAGATAAGGACGGGAATCTTGTCACAGATGTGTAGAATATGTTGGGAGTATTGAGAGACCACTTCTCTGAATTACTTTCCCAAGAAGACTTCAATAGAGATGAGTGTGTTGAGCAAGTACAGGACGATAGCATCGACTGCTCCCCTCCTAGCCAAAGCAAAGTTATAACTGCAATTTCCCGGCTTAAGAACAACAAAACTGCTGGTGCTGATGGAAACATGATCAGCAAGTTTTTATTGCTGCAAATTGATAAATTGGGACTTCAGGACTTGTGGTTCCAATAGGAACAAGATTGCCTGATTTGCCAGCTCCATGATCCTGTTTCTGGGGTTTTTGATGTCAAGTGGGGGTCTACGTGAACAAGTCAGAGACTCTGGATGCTCACAACCAGAATATCCGAGAAGATTACGAGAAAAATTTAAAATTCGGTAATATTCGATAGTGTCGCCGTCACCAAGCGAGGTGACCGCCGTCGAAAGAAATTTAAGGTGGTCAGAGCTGGGATCGAACCCAGGATCTCATGTACAAGAGCCGCGCCACTACCATTGCACCACCGACGGCCACCAGAAGATCGAATACCGGGCCGAATAATGGGCTACCACCCTCCTGCAAAGACGAGAATGGGAATCTGGTTACTGATAAGCAGTGTGTGCTTAAAATGTGGAGAGATCACTTTCCACTGAAGATCAGGAGATAAGTAATGATTGTGGAAGACACCACCAAAGCGAGATTAGAACGGTAACCTCCCGGCTTAAGAATAATAACTTTTTAAGCACCACCAACGGCCACAAGAATATTGAATACCGGGCCGAATAATGGGTTGCCCTCCTGCAAGGATGAGAATGAGAATCTGGTGACTGATAAGCAGTGTGTGCTTGAAATGTGGAGAGACCACTTTCCACTGAAGATCAGGAGGTAAGTAATGATTGTGAAAGACACCACTAAAGCGAGATTAGAACGGCAAACTCCAGTCTTAATAATAATAACGCCGCTGGTGTGGATGGACTACCCGCTGAACTTTTTAAGGCAGGTGGCGAAGGACTTCTAGCCCACGTGCATCAACTTATATGCGGCATATTTGTCGAATTTGTTAATCTGGAGGTTTTTTCGGCAATGAGGGTATTAAATAATGAAAATAGATGTCAATAGCTTTAATCTGATACTAGTTCCAATCACTAAACTTTTTCCTGGTGGCCACCATGGACGCATCTTGTCCGTCCGAAACACCAATTTCTTAAATTCTTCGTCAAATTTGATATTCTGGACGTTTTTTCGGAAATGTTGGAATTAAATAATGAAAATAGATGTCAATAGCTTTAATTTGATACTAGTCCCAATCACTAAACTTTTTCCTGGTGGCCACCATGGACGCATCTTGTCCGTCCGAAACACCAATTTCTTAAATTCTTCGTCGATTTTGATATTCTGGAGGTTTTTCGGAAATGTTGGTATTAAATAATGAAAATAGATGTCAATAGCTTTAATTTGATACTAGTCCCAATCACTAAACTTTGTCCTGGTGGCCACCATGCACGCATCTTGTCCGTCCGAAACACCAATTTCTTAAATTCTTCGTCGATTTTGATATTCTGGAGGTATTTTCGGAAATGATGGTATTAAATAATGAAAATAGATGTCAATAGCTTTAATTTGATACTAGTCCCAATCACTAAACTTTGTCCTGGTGGCCACCATGCACGCATCTTGTCCGTCCGAAACACCAATTTCTTAAATTCTTCGTCGATTTTGATATTCTGGAGGTATTTTCGGAAATGATGGTATTAAATAGATGTCAATAGCTTTAATTTGATACTAGTCCCAATCACTAAACTCTTCCCAGTTAGTCGCTATGGCCGCAAAATCTTTCCAAGATTTTCTATGTAAGAAACCCTCATATTTATCACCCTGGCAAAGAATAACTTTGTTTGAAGTCCCGATATATCCTTTAATAAGTCCTTGCTATAAAATGACCGTCGGTGGTGCAATGGGTAGTGTGCGTGCCTCTTGTACAGGAGATCCTGGGTTCGATCCCTGCTCCAACCACCTTAAAATTTCTTTCGACGACGGTCACCTCGCTTAGTGACGGCGACACTATCGAGTATATAGCCATGAAAAAGCTTCTCAAAATACTGTTCGGAATCGGTGTAAAACTGTAGGTCCCAATCAGAGAGTGAAAACTGGAAAGCGCACAGCTCAGTGATTGTGAGAAGTTCTCCCCGGTCCCTTCATGGGATGTAATGGGAAACCATTTATTTTTTTTTGCTATAAAATGTATAACTTTTGGTTATATATATTTGTCTAATCGCGAGAAAATCGGTCATTTCTATAACCTTTCCAAAATTTAGCTAATAAAATATAAAAATATAGTTCTGTTAACGTAATTACAGACCTCTGCTAACATAATTGGTTTGTGTCTCTGCTAGTTAAATTCGAATTTATCTTCACAACATATTGGAGTCTCAGTGTATTTTGTCCTGTGTTCAAAAAGGGTGATCCGAGTGTCTGTTCCAACTACCGCGGTATCAGTCTTTTATCCATCGCGTATAAGGTCTTGTCGAGCGTATTATGTGAAAGACTAAAGCCAATTATTGAAACCCTGATTGGACCTTATCAGTGTGGTTTTGAACCAGGCAAGTCCACGACTGACCAAAAATATTCACGAAAACCTGGAAAACCCCCGACGAAAAGAAAATCGATACATACCATCTTTTTGTCGATTAGAAAGCTGCTTCCGATGGCCCCATACGGAGAAAAATGTACGAAGCTAGGTCTGAACTTAGGATTCCGGCAAAACTGATCCGCCTCTGTAGAGTGACGCTGACCAACATCAAATCATTAGCAAACCATTCTGTACCAAGCGAGGACTGATACAAGGCGACACACTTTCGTGCAATATCTTCAACAGCTTAATGCAGATAATACATATTGAGAAAAGCTGCAGTAAATACGAACAAAACCCTTAATATGAAAAGCCATATGTTGCTGGCGTATACTGATGACATAGACATCTTTGGGCGAAATTTGCGAGAGGATACTGGAGTATGTTCAAGAATCGAAAGAGAATCAGCGAAGGTGGGTCTTGATGTTAATGGGGGCAAAACAAAATTGATAGTGTCAACGACTAGAGAAACCTCTCGACTTGGTCCGCACTTGAACGTTTACAACCGATTTAATTTTGAAGTGGTTGATGAATTTGTCTACCTTGGATCCGCCGTGAACAAGGACAACAACGTCAGCCTGGAGATAGATAGGAGAATTGTGCTTGCAAATAGATGCTATTTTGGGCTCAGCAACCAGTTTAGTAACAAAGCCCTCTCTCGACGGACAAAAGTCCATCTATATCAGACTCTCATTTCACCTGTCTTGACATATGGCTCCGAAACTTGGGTCATATCGCAAGTGGAGGAAAAAT
Organism: Phaonia tiefii; assembly: GCA_963931995.1. Classification (NCBI taxonomy): domain Eukaryota; kingdom Metazoa; phylum Arthropoda; class Insecta; order Diptera; family Muscidae; genus Phaonia; species Phaonia tiefii. The sequence goes on along the minus strand of OZ008369.1, from coordinate 258,139,583 downwards.
ACCTGGGAGTATTCGAGAGAAAAATTGTCCGTAAAATATATGATTCGGTTAAAGAAAATGGAGAGTACCGACGTCGTTGGAATCAGGAGCTATATATTTTGTATTCAGACGTGGACATAGTTGGGTGAATCAAATTAGGTCAGTTGCGTTGGTTATGCCACGTCATCAGAATGGATGACGATGAGCCAACGCGAAAGGTTTGCGGTACCTATTCACGAGTAGTTATGTGTCACTACTCTACCTTTTGAGGCCAAGTCAGCTATTGTTCCATAGAATAAATATATTTAGAGAGAAGATTTGCCTTAGCTGACTTTCCAATTCACACACTTCGTGGTGTGGTCGGTGTGATAGGGCGATGATCGACTTACACCAGGTGGAGTTACAAGAATTGTTGACTTAAAGTTTTTTTGAGTTCTTTTTGATGGAGATTAAGTTTGATTTAAGACAACCACTTTAATACTCAACCACAAAATGCTGATGCTGAAACGTCTTGTTGGACATTTGGTTTTAAACCTCTATCTGCTGTTATTAAAGCAATTCTTTTCAACATTCAACGTCCATATGCAACGACGCCTAATGCCTAATGTCGAGAGAGTTAGAGTGTGCCGAGAGAGTTATTCTCTCTAGGTATATTTACTCTGTGGTTGTTTGTTTTTAATTTGTATGAAAATTAAAATAACCCAACCGCTGTATTGGATCAGATTGTTTTACTACACAGAATTGTAAATTTTTCTTCTTTCACTTTTTAGCAAATGATGACGAATTCGTTTTTTACAGTTTTGGAATTACACAATTTCCTTTCACAATTTTATGAACATTATGAACATTAGGGTGTCCCATTAATAAAAATTGTTGTTTGCTCAAGCTTTATTTAAAAGCTTAGGGTAAAGTATTTTTGAGAATTTTTTCAGATTTTTCGGAAGTGGTCGCGAAAGTTTTTAGAATTTTTCTTTACTTACATGCACTAAGTAACGACAAACAAATATACGCAGCAAAAAATGGCCCCGGCAACACATATACATATATGTATATGTTTGCAAGCAATCATATATATGGTTCCAGCAATATGTTGCTGGGGCCGTTTTTTTGCTGCATGTAACTCTTTGTCGTTACTTAGAGCGTGTAGATTTTTTCATGAATACAATGTTTAAAGCCAATCCGATGAAATCCGGAAAAATTGGCAAACAGTTTATAGTATTATTAGTTTCATGCAATGGGTAAGGAGTTCTAAAATGGCATAACTCTGGAACAGTAACTGCAAATTCAAAATTTTTTATACCAAATTGCTTGGCATTTATCCGTCTTTTAAAGTGCATCCTTAGTGTTTTAAATTTTCATAGAAATTTAAAGCAAATCCAATGCAAAAATGGCAAACAGTTGATATAATTTTTAGGTTCATACATTGGGTAAAAAGCTTTAAAATGGTATAACTCGGGAACAGTAACAGCAAATTAAAAATTGTCTTCTACAAAATTGCTTGGAATTTATCAGTCTTTTAGAATGCATCATTAGTTTTTTTAAATTTGCATAGAATGTTTAAAAGTTTAAAGCGTTACTAACAAAAAAATGTATCCATAATGTACGAAAAAATTTAATACGTGGCAACTTATTGAGCAAAATAATTGCCAAAACTGGCATATACACTACAATTTTGGACGTTTTGCTTTAAAAATTTTGACTTACAAACTAAGAAAATCGTAGTTATTGACTAAGTTTTAAGTAAACTAAAAGAAAAAAACGTCCGGAATACCCGATTTTTTGGATGGAATTCGACTTGTGCGACCTCTAAAACTCTTCCAAAAAATCTGGAAACAATCTCAAAAATACCTTAGCCTATAAGATTTCCAATCAAGCTTGAGTAACCATGAAAATCGAAAAAGGGAAAATCAAAGGGACACCCTAATGAACATTCATATTTTTGTGAAACTTTTATTATAAAGAATTTATAGACACATACACCTAAACGTATCGGAACGCGTTGACGGACGACGCCACAAGCGAAGGTATAAAGAAGAAATTTCCAAATAATTGGATTTCCTGTAGCTTTACACACATGCATTCATACAAATGTAAGTATGTGTATGTGTAGCTAAATATATGTAACGACTTTTTAGAAATTTTAAATACTTTGCTGGGCCTAAAAAAGCGATGAAACCTCTGAAATCGTAAGGCATCAACAAATTGCCAAATCATTCGATACAATTTCCATTCGATTCGACCGACCACATACATACATACACTACCTCCGAGTGTTGTTGGCTTGCTGGTTGGCCCAGCGTGGAGGCGCGATTTGGTAGAAAATTATCAGTACAACAACAACTGTAACAAGCCAACCTAGTGCGATAATAATTGAAAGAAGAAAAAAAAACTACCGAAAACAACAACTAAAGTCGGAGAAGTCAAAAAAAAAAAACACCACAAATATTATGGCCTAAACAAATAGAAAATGTAACAACAACAACAATAAACGCCCCTTAAGTCGCAGTACATGTGAACAATAACATCATCTAACTTCCTACCTACCCGCCCTAACCCACAACCAGTAAAACGACACAAACAAATCGTCGAAAATGAGAGCAGCGAACACCAAACATCAAAAATTGGCCAAGTGCAGTAGGCCATGCAAATAGAAAAGTGGGTCACATAGCGATGGTGATACTGTATCGTCGACAGACAAGCAAACGTGCGCACACCAGCGAAGGAACACACTTGCCGCCTCACGTCAGACGAGATTGTAGCCAAGAGAGCGCGAGAGAGAGCAGAGTTTGATTTAATGTGTGCTGGTAACAAGAGCATAATGGGAGAGGCCAGAGCATAACAATCGATCATCATAAAAATAACTAGCAGCTACAATTGACGTACAAGCAATAAAAAGTCTGTCGGTATGGGCAAAATGTAATCATAAATCTGTGACAGTCAGTGTTGCCATTTCAGCGCTAAAAGCATTACTGTTAGGTCTTTGGGGACTATGTGACGCGAGAGTTGAATAGGAGACACGCCACGATTGCTGTAAGCCTTGACTTTGTCAAGGCTTTCGACTCGGTCTGGCAAGCCGGAATCGTTTCCAAAATGATAGATTTTGGATTCGATAAGGACACCTGGCGTATGGTGGCCAGCTTCTTGAAGGGACGCAAATTCCGTCCAAAGGTAGGGGAAGCGTACTCAAGTGTTAGGGATGTTATAGCAGCGGTACCCCAGGGTTCGCTCTTGGGACCCATGCTATATAATATCTTCGTGAGTGACAAACCACAACCACCTGAGGGTGGGCTCTTACTGGTATATGCGCACGACATTCTTGTGGCCATGTCGGGCCCAAAGGCGGAGACCATCAACTCCAGGGTCAACGAGTACCTGGAGGTTTTGTCGGGATATTTCGACAGGTGGAAACTCACGCTTAATGTTGACAAATGCGAGGGGATGATCTTCAAGGGAAAGCGTATCCTTTTGTTCCCTAATGCTAGAACGTTCGTACCTAGCCTAAAGGTTGGGGGCCGCGTGATCAGGATCGCGGACGGGTTTAAGTACCTAGGTGTCTTATTCCGTACGAACTTTGAATTTCACCAACACATCGATCACATTCTGGCCAAGGTGAAGGTGATCTTCGGTATTTACCTCCATGCGCTACGTTGCCGTGGAGGCCTTTCGACTGAGGTTAAACTTTTGATCTACCGTCAGATCATAAGACACATTATGGCCTATGCGTTCCCTTGTCTGGTTTGGAATATCTTCCAGCCAGATTGAGAGAATTAGGAGATGGGAAAGACGCTTATAGTCCATTTTTGGGGAAGCCTCTAGTGGGCAGTAGAATTTTGATTTTCTTTTTGTTTATGATTGTTTTGTATGTAGTTACTACAACTTAAGTTAGTGTGAAGTATATAGTTCTGTAAATATTATTAAATGTAGAAATTAAGTTATCTTTAAGAAACTTTGTCAAAATGAATTTTAGGACGTAATAAATATGAATTGAATTGAGCATTACCGTTAGAGTTGGGAATTTTAGTTCATTCAAGTGGGCGCTTCTTTTAGTTCAGATCAACAGAATGAACTAGCTCTTTCATTTAGTTCATTGTATCATTTCAGCATAACAGTTCATTTGGGAATGCGAACAAAAGAGCTCATTTCTGTGCAAGTGTTAGTACAATCGGAGCGAATAATCGCGAAAATGGTTCGATTGTTGCAGATTTCTAGTATTTTGGATACTGTGATATTTTTTTATACTAATACCCCTATTCTGTGTATGTGGTAACAATCAAATTGTAACCACAAACTTGTTACAAAGTTGTCACCATTGTTTGCATCTGGTATTCTGGCAACACGGTGACAACGAAAAATTCACCTCGTAACAGATAATTCACCTCACAATAACAGGTTGTCAAAAGCAGAGACAATAAAGCAAAAACATATGGTCTTCTGCACAAAATGAAGCGGCAAAAACAGAAAAGTAATTATTTAATATATTTATGTTTTATTGCGCTAAAATTAATACGGTATTACTTAGAAAACTTGGGCGCACCGCAAAGGCACAAATGGAATGTTATTATATTGCCTTCCTCAAGGAACATCCAGAGATGCTAAATGGAAGAATACACCTGCGCAATCACGGCAAATATAACAAATTTAGTTTAGCACCAACTGTCTGATCTACACCAAAATTTCACCACCGACAAAGGCATCTGCGCTGAGTTCAAAAACTATATTTTCTCCCGCGCCCGGTCGAACTTCTTGAGATATAGGAACTTAGGCTTGAGTATATAATCACTTATATCTCAGGTATTTATAATCCGATCTGGTTGAGATGGGTATCATTACATAGGTATTTCTACATTCTGTAAATCAGAATATATGTAAATATATTTATTTGTATTAACCCATTGGGAAGCTAATTAAAAGGCTAATTTATGAAGGCTTTGCTGCTCGCGGGCACTGCCGTTTTGTCTGTACGAAGTCTTTGCTCGTCATGGGCACAGCACCTTTGATAGTGCGAAGGTTTTACACTTGGTGGGTTATAGACCTTTGTTTGTAAGAACGGTTTACCCCATGGGTTCTGCCCATAGGTTTGTACGAGGCTTTACTCTTCGTGAGTACTATACGTTTGTTTGTACAAAGGTTTTGCTCCTCGTATGCACAGCACCTTTGTGTGAAGGATTTACCCCTTGTGGGGGCTGCTCTTTTGTTTGTGCGAAATCTTAACTCACCGTAGGCACCTTACCTTTGAATGTATGAAGGCTTTACCCCTCGTGGGTTCTACATCTTGGACTGTACGAAGAATTAACCCCATGTGGAAGCTGCAGCTTTGATTGTACGAACCCATTATTCTCCGTGAGTTTGACGTCAGTCTAACTTCAAACGGGTAAAGGTACACATCGTCCAGTAGTAGTGCAATTGAGTAAAGACTTACGTTAAAGTGTAAACGGCAACAGTAAAATAAAGAACACTGTTGCTATTATCGATGACAACTAGAATATTCGTAACAGTATTAAAATAGCAAAGACTGAAACCAATTTACTTAGCAGGGTTCGTCAGGGAATTAACAGCGGTCTGTTAAAAAATTTATATCACAAATTACATATATGTACAGAATTTTGACCCAATGCGCCCAAACGAAAAATACGAAGTCACTAACAAAAAAAATTGCATGTCACCTTCGAAAACAAAATTTGGTATAGAAGAGTGCAGCGTAGCTAATTTTCTGTTTATTCATTTAAGGTAGAGTATTCTAAAGTCGACTTAATCTGCCATTTTATTTCTTTCTTACTCTCTTCCATATTCTCTGTAATTGGCCGCTCTCCTAAAATTGTTATCAATGTTTTTATTTACGTTATTGTTTTAAATATAAGTCTCATAAATTTAACAAGTACCTACATATGTACATACTTGCATACGTACATACGTATGCATTTACCGCGCAATTACGCTACTGAATAGTGTCTGTACCCCTCAGTCGTTCGCTTATCTTTTCATGCCTGTTTCAACGTCCGTCCGTCTGCCATATCATTTTGGGGGCCTTACGTTATCGCTCCTTAACAATTTGTTTAAACAATTGTTTTTTTAGCACGTATTGTTTTGTAATGTTACATCATTCTTTTTATAACATTTGGATTCAAAATTCATTTCATTTAATTTCCATATAAATCAACATAATGATTACATTTCAGTTTCTTACCAAATTCTTCAAATCCAAAATACGAATAATTTACCTGAAAATTGCAATTCATAGCAAGGGGGTATTTCAAGAGGATGGAAAAAGTTTGGAAAAAGTTTTCTCTGTTGTCTGTATTTTTTTTATGTGCATATCCGTTTTACCATAATTAATTATCGGCCTTATGAAATTAGTTTACAACATTTTCTATTAATTTATAAGCAAAAGTTATTAATAACTATTTGGAATGTTCATCGAGAGAAACATCGAAACGTATCATTGCTACTGGCAACCCTGTTCTAATTTAACACCTGGTACTGTCAGCAGTTGCGTAGTTTGTTTACTGTATGAGTAGTTGACTCTTGTTGGAGGATGGCGTCGGTCTCATATCCGTAAGGAAGATTATTACGAAAACCCCGCATTCAGTTCTTGTGAAATTTTCGTAAGAAATTTTGTCATTTAGCCCTAAACGAAACATTTTTTCTCCGAGAGTTACCACCTATCTATGATTTACCCTACAAATATTTCATTAATAATTTATATTCGCAATCCATTTTATTTTTAACGCAAAGAGGATGTATCGGGTTTTTCAATAAGAGCGCTACAAAAGTTTTTTTAAATAAAACAAAACCGGTTTTAGATACTAATGAAATTCTTTATTCCTGTAAAAGTACGTTCGATGCAATTATGTATGGAACTCGATTTCTTTTGCATGGCCACCACGGGCACGCTTGCAGAAGTCCAGACGCTGAACCCAATTTTCGACGGTTTTCAAGCAAAAATCGACCGATACTGCTGCAGTTTCACGTTCGATAATCGTACGAAGTTCATCAATCGTCGCTGGCTTGTTGGCATAGACCATAGACTTGACGTAGCCCCACAGGAAATAATCTAACGGCGTCAAATCGCACGACCGAGGCGGCCAATCGACTGGGCCATTTTGTGAGATAACACGTTCACCAAACTTGGTTTCCAATAAATTGATTGTGGCATTCGCTGTGTGGCTTGTGGCGCCGTCCTGTTGGAACCACATGTCCTCCAAGTCCATATTATCCAATTGGGGCCAAAAATATTCGGCTATCATTGAACGGTAGCGATTCGCATTCACAGTAATGTGCCGGTCTTGATCATCACGGAAGAAGTACGGCCCAATGACGCCGCCGGCCCATAAACCGCACCAAACCGTAATTTTTTCGGGATGCAATGATGACTCATGGATCACGTGTGGATTGCTGTCTGACCAATAATGCATATTTTGCTTATTGACGAAGCCATTCAGCCAGAAATGAGCCTCATCGCTGAAGATGATGAAATTGGACATAGCCCTCTTAAAGTTGAGGCCACTGAGTTCAAATTTCGGTAGTAAATTTTAATAATTTCGACTCGTTGTTGGCTCGTATATCTTTCCATGATGAAATGGCAAACCTTACTGAAGAGAAATGTCAAAAGAGCGGGAAAAATATGGCGTCGTTTGCTGTCCCTATCGATTTACTTTTGTAGTGTCTCTGTTGAAAACCCCTTTACAAGTAGGGTAGAAAAAACCGGCGTAATCTGGCAACCCTCATAGAAGAGAACAAAAAAACCAGTGAACGCCTCGTTTCTCTGCTCTCTGTCTCTTACTCTCTTCGTTAAATATTTCAATACACGAACAGTTTTCTGATGATGTTACTGTATCTAACTATAGAAATTCCAACCATGTTTAAATAAAATTAAAAAAAAGTATGTACAAAGTATGAAATATTCAAGTTATGACGCGAGAGAGAAATACGTTTGAGTGAATCGCGTCGACTTTTAGTTTCTCTTCTACTAGAGTTGCCAAATTGTGGCGGTTTTTTCTTCTCTACTTGTACATCCTTTTTGGATGGGGTTAGACCACCGGAAGATGTGCGCAAAAAGTGCCAGTAATTCACTCAAACGCATTTCTCTCTCGCGTCATATCTTGATTATTTCATACTTTTTGCATAGTTTATGTAATTTTAACTCAACATGGTTGGAATTTGTATAGTTATCACTCTATCACTAATCACAGAGAGAGAGAGAGCAGAGAATGGCTAGGGTTTCACTCGTTATGTTTGTTGGCATTGAAGTGAAGAGACATTTTGACTGTCTAGTTGTATATTGTTTTTGGGTAGGTCACACAGCCGTAGGAATATTATCACTAAAGCCCCGCATTCAGTTCTTGTGAAATTTTCGTAAGAAATTTTGTCATTTAGCTCTAAACGAAACATTTTGTTACCGAAAGTGACGAGCTACATATCAATGATTTACCCTTAAAATATTTCATTAATAATTTCTATTCGCAGTCCATTTTATTTTTAACGCAAAGAGGATGTACAAGTAGAGAAGACTAAACCGGCGCAATCTGGCAACTCTCGTAGAAGAGAACAAAATAACGAGGGAAACGCCTCGTTTCTCTGCTCTCTTTCTCTCTTTGTTGAATATTTCAATACGCAAGCAGTTTTCTGATGATAGTACAGTATCTAACTATAGAAATTCCAGCCATGTTTAAATAAAATTACATAAGAGTCTAAACATAATCACACACGCTACAGACGGCGACGTTTTTTCCACATAGGTTTCTTATGGCAGGGAAAAATCGTCACGAATATTCGCTGCGGCTGACAACTCGCCGCTAGAACATAATCTTCTCTAATTTCTTGGCGGCGCTCTCACGAAATCTCTCAATTGAGAGAATGAAGTTGCCACAGGTTCATGAAAATTATGAGAGAAACCAACCCATATAAGATGGTTAAACACAATTCAATAAAAGTGAATACATTTTTAAAAGCAGTAAAAACAATTTAATTCCTGTACAACTATAATATTATTTTTCTAAACTTTCAAACTAATTCCAGAAAAGAGCCGAAAATATTTACGATGCAGGGAGAAAAAAATCTACCGAATAATTAAGTTATAGCGAGAGAGAGAAATGCGTTTAAGTGAATCGCGTCGACTTTTTGGTTCTCTTCTACGAGAATTGCTATATTGCGCCGATTTATTCTTCTCTACTTGTACATCCTCTTTGTTTAATGCATGTCATGTTACATTTGCTTGTTAAAATAATCGAAATGTCAAAATTCCGGTACTATACAATTATCAAGCAATTGTTTTCGTACGAAATAACTTTGTCGTAACAACCCTGTAATTGATTTTGTGTGAGTGAGCGAAATTTTGAGCGAAAAGTGAACAAAATATTCGGTTCATGAAATTTTCGTTATTTTTTTTTACATGTACTTCTTATGGCAACTAAAATTTCATGATAACTTAATAGCGGGCTTAAGTTGGGGAAAGTGTACCCGATTACACTAGTTCTATTAATAACTACACGAAAGTTTTACTCCTCATGTGTTCTACATTTTCTTAAGCAGGCTTTACCCCTCGTGTATTCTGTACCTTTGTACGAAGGCTTTGCTGGTCGTGGGCAGTGCATTTGTGTTTGTTCGAACGCTTTAGCCCTCGTGAGTTCCGCACTTTTGTTTATGAGAAGGCTTTTCTCTTCGTGAGTACTGCGCCTTTGTTTGTATGAAGGTTTTCCTCCGTGTGTTTCCTCCTTTTTTATACGAAGGTTTTGCTGCACCTGGGTTTTGTACCTTTGTTTGTACGATAACTTTGCTGATCGAGGCGAAATCGCCTTTGTTTGTATGAAGGACCTGGTTCTCGTGGACTATGCACCTCTGTACGAAGGCGTTAGCCCTCATAAACTCTGCATCTTTGTTTGTACGAAAGTTTTACCCCTTTTGGGGTCTGCATATTTGTTTGTACGAAGGTTTTACTCGTTTTGGGTTCTGCACCTTTATGTGTCCGTAGAGTTTACCCTTGGTATTTTCTGCTTTACACCTAATGGGTTGTGCACCTATGTGTGGTAGGCGAATTTACCCCTCGTGGGATCTGAATGTTTATTTTTACGACGGTTGTACCGTCGGTGGTGCAATGGTTAGTGTGCGCGGCTCTTGTACATGAGAACGTGAGCAGCGATCAGACCACTTTACATTTGTTTTCGACGACGGTCACGGAACTTCAGGATGATCGTACGTACCCCTTCGGCAGTATGCTCACGTCTTGATGACATTCCAGCGGTACTGTCGAAATATGGTGCGTCAGCGTTGGCAGATGTCATTACGCCGGTCGTCAGGAGTGCTTGAATGGACAACGGAATCCCTGCGGAGTGGAAAGAGGGAATGGATATCACTATCCCGACGAAAACTGGTCCAATGCTGTTCGGGGACTGGAGGAGTATTACATTGCTCAATGCAATGGGCGAAGTAATGGCAACCCTTGTACTTCAGCTAATCTCGCCGGTGGTGGGGCAAATTATGTGGAAGTAGCAGGCATTATTGGAAAGGAGGGTCAACCTTTCACCACATCTGCAGGAATTGGACAAAGATGTGTCCTGTCACCCAAATCATTTCTTCTACTTATAGACGAGGCAATGGGGGCAGCAAATGAGAAAACACCGTTCGGAATTCAGTAGAGTATGTATTAGACATCTGCGCAAGACGTCTTAAATGGTCATTCAAGACATTTAGTTTTGCTCAAGACATGTACTGTAGCGAAGTTTCGGCAACCTAATACTTCGGTATTCTGGAAAAAAACATTCCTGGAAGTGCTTGAAGCTTTAGATCGCAAAAACACAACACTAATATTTCTTCTTCGTGTCACATAGTATAGTGTTTTGTGCACGCACCCATACACGAATACTTTGTCGACAGTACCCCGAAGTACTTGGTTGTCACATCTTCGCTACTGTACATGGCTTAAAAAAAAAGCAAATGTCTTGAATGCCCATTCAATACATCTTGTGCAGATGTCTAGTACGTAAGAGCATCTACGTGATATCGACTACGCAGATGGCATATGTCTTATGACCCACGAATTTGATGACATCGGGGCCAAGTTGAACAGACTCTCCGAAAATGCGGGGGAAGTTCGATTGAGGATGAATGTGAAGGGGACCGGGCTGAGGCGTATTCGAACGGAACGGAAGACTTCACTAACAGTTGATAGTTCGTTAATTTGGGACGTAGATTCAGTCGACTATTTACGATGCGGAATCGCCGTGGATAGGGGCTCCGCGGCGGTTATGGGTGATCGTAACGATAAGGCCCATGTTGAATTCCTGAACCTGCACATAATCTGGCGCGGTAAGAGAATATTGGAGGGGACAACATTGCGAATATTCAATTGCAGTATGAGGTCTGTACTGGTATACGGTTGTACTACTTGGAGCATGACGAAGCTGACAGTGGAGAAGGTCCGAACGTTTGTCAATCGTTGTCTGTAACAAATACTTCGTATCTACTGGCCAAAACAAATTCTAATGAAGTATTCTGGCAATGTACAAGATGGGGCAAAAGTAATCACCCTATTGGAAAACCCTATAACTTTTGCAAATGGCGCCAAATGTCAATTCGGTTTTGATATTTGTGAAGTAAAAAAACGCAGAATACAAATCGACAAGCCATGAATCGGTAATAATTGTTTCCAATTTTTTGCGCAACAATTCGTCGGTTGTGTTGGCGCAGCGTGAATTTCGTCGCAGATTTCCTGGCCGTCCGAATGCGGCATTTGGCTACTAGCCTTGAGATCTTCCCAAGGCTGGCCGCACAAGATCTTCCCAAGGTTGACCGGCCTCGGAGCAGCCGTTCTGCCGAGAATATCGTTGCTATTGCCCAAGATGCCGAAGAGGAGCCAGGAACACCGACCAGAAGACGTGCCACGCAATTGAGCATTAGCCGGCGATCCCTACGCAGAGTTTTGATGAAAGATTTGAAGATGTTCCCTTACAAAGTGCAGACAGTGCATCAGCTGTTAGCTGTTGACCTCCAAACGCGTGTAACCTGCGCTCAAGCCATCCTGAATCTCAACGAAGAGGTGGACGACTTTTCAGCGAAAATTACACAGGAGCGATGAGGCCCATTTTCTTCTTAGCGGTTACGTGAAGAAACAAAATCCGTGTATCACCCTCGAAGAACCATTACACCTGCTCAAAGTTATTGCGTGGTGTGCTGTTTACACTGGATAAGTCATCGGCCATTTTGTTTTGAGAACGACGCAGGTCAAACGACGACTGTGGACGGCACGCGCTACAGAGCCGTGATTACCGAATTTTTTTCTTCCTCTATGGGATGAATTGGGACTGGAGAACATGTGGTTGCAACCGGACGGTACAATGGCGCAGACTGATCGAGCCACAGGCGATATTCTGAAGGAAACATTTCCGGGTCGCTTAATCTCTCGTTTTGGTGATTTGCACTGGCCGGCCAGATCACTAAATCGGGTTCCCGACTTCTTTTTATGGGGTTTTTTGAAGTCGCGGCTTTACGTCAACAAGCCTCAGACTCTTGAAGCCCTTAAGGAGAATATTCGCCAGGAATGCGAGAACCTGCCGCGCGAAGTTCTGGGAAGAGTGATTGAAAATTCGGTGTTAAATGCAGTGTTATACAAAAAATATCTAAATTAACGGTTGAGCAAACTGTTTTAGAAAAAACGGAACTAGGCAACACTACCCTAGGACCTAGGAGACGCATATAGGCAGACTAAAAAATGTTCCTAAGCAATTTTGTTTTACAAAGAAATACCTGCGTTAAAGTTTTTTTTAATTTCAAATGAAAAAATTTACCTAACTTAATTGTTTATAAAACAATTTGACCTACATAAGATGCTTTTTTGCTATTTTCTACGATACTAACGTTCCGTTGTGACTGTCTGTACATTTTTAACAGTTTAAGCTACAAACTACGTAACTGCTGACATTACCAGCTGTAAATTAGAACAGGGTTGCCAACAACAATGACACGTTTTTATGTAAATAACCTCCATTATTACATGTTGCATTGTTTCCGTTCACGTGTTTGTTCTATACTCTGTTTCAGTCAGCACTTTATTTGCCGTTTCTTTATTTATTTTTTTTTTCATAAAAAACATTTAATTTTTCTGGAAAAAAACCCTGCTAAATATAGAAAAAGATGAGTCTCTTAACAACAAGCGGCAATAAAAATCTGAAATGTAAACAAAATCCACAAAAACAACAACAAAAACTGTTCCCCCAACCCCAGAGCACGGACTGCTGCAACCTTTTATATGGCTCGAGATTATTACGGTGATGAGACAAGACCTTCCACAACAAAAAGTGCATGAGACATGTCAAAAAATAAACGACTACAACGACGACTGAGGCGATGATGAAGACGACACCGACAACGAGAACGACGATGTTGATGACGGCGGCAAAAAATCTGTTGATGACAACAAAGAAAAAGTCAGACGGCGTCGAAACTCTGAGTGAAAAAAAAATTATAGTGTTTATGAAAATGAAACGAGCAAACATGGTGAGCAGCAACAACAACAACAACCACTAAAGAAATATGGCGTCACCTGCAAGGAACGTGTGCTGGAAGTTTCGTTCTTATTTGCATTATAGATGGCGTCGCAGTTGTGGTGCCCAAAGGGTGCGAGGTACTACTACAACTTGAAGATGAAGACACAGTGTAATAAACATTTGTTTATTTAATAAGGAAGAATGGATAAAAAGAAATGAAGAGAAAACAAAGAAAATCAGTGAGTATTAAAGAAGAAAAAAAATGGTTGTATAAAGAATCAGGTTTCTTTGAAACACCATGATGGCAGCAAAAAAAAAGTTAAAGGATGAATGGGTATGACGCATTTAAGCGTTAATGGCTATGAAAGTGACTGAATATATTCTTAGTATACGCCAATAGGAACCTTAAGATTTTGTTTCAGGAAAGTTAACATAGAGTCAGCAAAAATAGGTTACTTGCTTAATTTTTCCGATAGCTTAACATTATTTTAAGTACAACAAGCGAAATTACTGAAAAAAGAGAGAGACCTGGCTATATGGTGCACAGTGTTGCAGAATGCGAAAAACGCGGGCATGGACGTTTTTTCAGAAATTTCCGCATTTAAGGTATACAAGTTTTCAAATCGACTTTGTTTAAAGTGTAGATAACCTTTACGGTGCGTTTACACGGGGCAGTTTAAGACAAGATAGTTGAGAATATGTATTAGTTGTCACAAAGAGAAAAATTGTTTGTGTGAAGTACGCGTCAAGCCAGTTATAAAGACAGTACAGTTTTAAGCAACCGCCGACTGTGTCGTTTCGTCAAATTCCGTGCTCTGATTTTTTGTTTCTTCGCTCTTTTGCCATTGTGTTTTGTCTTACTTCTCCAAATTACAATGGAACTGATGTACTCTGCAAAATGAGACACGCATTCATGTTTATATGTTTGTATTGTCAAACAATATTTCAATAAAAATTACTAAAATTTCCAAATACAAATATATTTCCCAATTTGTAAAGTCGTTTGCGATGTTTTGCGTTTTTCTCAAATTACTACGAAACATCACCGATATGGACGATGGCTGAACTAGTAGAGGTTGAAGCAGTAGGATTTGTTGTAATTGTGTGAACCAACAACAGGCATTTAGTTTTTGTTTCATGACTCTAACCGTCAAATTCAACACAGATCCATATGAACAAACACAGTAAACAAAAAAGAACAACAACTAAATACACTGAATTTAACAGATGGAGTCATAAGAAAGTAAAATCAGTTGTTCTAATGCGCCAACCTCTACTAGTTAAGCCATGATCTGGCCGCTTATGTCAAATCTCTTGCCGAAGTTACAGTCGTTGAAAAATCAGAGACAGTGGCGAGGCAAGTGAGAGAAGTGTAAGTGTGGTAGTAAAAATGTGCGAATGTATTTCTACTGTCGGAGCAAAACTGTCCCGTGTAAACGCCAGGTTAGGGACGTAACATTTTTTGAAACATTATCCGAGGGTCGTGTTAGGTTGGCCCCTTTATAATTTTTTATTTCGTAGGGGATCTCCCATTGTGTAATGTCGGTGATTGTGTTGGTTGGTTGGTTTACGTGGTTGCTAAAGATACTATTTAGCATCAATTAGTGTCTTGGGACACCGGTTTGCATACCACATCAATCCAGACAGTCGAATGTACAGTGTCTATATCCAACCTGTTAATCGGAGATACCTCATTAGATCCCCTAGATCTATCTCGTGTACCTCAGTGAGGTTGTTAGAAGGGACGACCTATAGTCTTTAGGCGTCTATTCATTAGAGCCGGACAACTGCAGAGGAGATGTTCCACCGTCTCCTCCTCCTCTGCGTCTTCGCAGGCACGGCACTGGTCATTGTATGGAAGATTTAGCCGTCTTGCCTGATTATCAATTGGCCAGTGCCCAGTCAGCACGGCAATTAGCCTTGTCATGTTCTCCCGATTTTAGCTAATCAGGGAGTTAGTCCGTTGAATGTTATATTCTGGCCATGTTCTTCTGGATATGCGGAATGTTTTCGTTCTGTCCTATCTGGCTTTATCTCGTTCAAGGTAATGCGGGAAAATACCTCTTTTGACTGACCCTATACGCGTTGCGACTGACACCATGTGGAGTGCGGCGGAAGAGTAATGTGTAATGTCGGTCCTTGCGTAGTGGCGGTCATTGTGAAATACCGGCCATTGTGTTATCACGGTCATTGTGTAATAACGGCCATTGTGTAAAGTCGGTATTGAGAATCATTGTGAATTCCGAAACTTTCCATTGAGGCGAAACAAAACTACGGGACAGACATACGTTGTAAATATAAGTTAAGAGGCCTTCTTTTGAAAGTTCTTTTATAAGGCATTTACACCAAACAAGAATAACGCATTTTGAAGGTTAACTTCGTTAACCCGCGCTAACCCAGAACAGTACTCATACAATTTTAATCTGTAGAAACTGAAGTTTAATTTTTATCCTGATTTTGAACTGGTGCACATTTTGATGCGACACTGTTAGTTTCTAACAAAATTGACGTACAACCAACACTATTAGAAGAAAACACGGTTGGAAATATTCAAGAAGACAGTAAGAGAGAGGGCAGATAAACGAGGCCCTTCACTCGTTTTCTTTGTTGGCATTCCACTACATGCGTAAATTTTCTACTCTATTTAAATTGCCATACTCTTTGTTTCTAAAACAAATGCAGCCATAATAAAAACATACACCAAAAATCAACTGTTTGACAGATGGAATCCGATCGAAAATTTTCCGACGCGTCGCCGCCACCAAAACTTTTTTGTAACTCACGCCACCGCCGATATAAATGGCTCTTACTGCTTTAGACTGTGAGGCGATTTTATCAACTGGTCCGATTTGACTAACTGATCCAATTTTAAAGGTTTAGTTAATTCAAAAATATCCCAAATTTGTACAAAACTGGCAAAACCAATAGCAGCCAACTTTATTTTTCTGTTGTGCCGATAATTCGATAATTTTGTCTCGGCGCGGAAGTTGTCTATGCACGGAGTTGCCAATTTAATCTCAATTTGAATGGTGTAAATGGCAAAGTTTAGAGAACAAGGTTATCGCTAACCTGACCGCGATAAATGGCGGTGTAAAAGCGCTATTAGAGTTGTGGGAGTAACAATATCATAACCTGGAGCTTTATTGGGTTTGAGTTTCACTTCGGATTTTGAGAATTTCAGACATATATTTGAGATTGGATATCAGCATTGTTGGACCCAAATTCATTTGGAGTAAATAGATACCTCTTCCAAGTGTTCTGCAAATCTACCAGCCTTTTCAGAGTTAGTTTTTGTCCAGGAGGTATAATTTTCTCTCTGCGTATTTTCGTCATTAGTATCAATCAAACACTTTGAAACTTAGTTTGCTGCATGGTCTATAATCTGTATGTCTTCTTTGGCCTCTCATTCTACATCATTTCCCTAGTGGCTTTTCGATCAGCTGTGCCATAGAAACCCCCTGGTTGGGGCATAGATTAAATTATACATAGATTTGTCAATTCGCTCATCGGTTTAATGATTGAAGGGAAGCAAACTTGTGGTAGAACTTCAAGAGAGAAAAAAGAGAAAAAAAAATTGTTACTGTGAATGTTCAAAATGTGTAAATATGTGACCATCGTAAATGCACAAAACTAAAAATGAAGGATTTTGTTCGACGTTGCTGACAGAAGTTCGTTTCCTCCATAGAATAACACATACCTAGATAAACTTATTCTCTCATCTGACGTTTCATTTCACACTCTCATCGTAGGTTTGTGGAAATGAGAGCAATTAAATTTAAAATTACCTTACACCAGGTGGAGTTACAAAATATGTTCACTTAACTTTTTCCTGTCGTTTTGGTGTAGAACTGAAAAATGTAAATATATTTTGCACTTTTTTGTTGACTTTTATCGTTGGTATATATTTGTATTGTATTTAACACAACTAGTTTGCCACAAAAACACGAAATTCGGTTGTTGTTCCTATGTTGATCGCTGTATACTATTGTCACTATCTGGTATTATTGAACCCATATTTCTACCATCCAATGTTTACTTTCCATCGTACCTATGACGTTTAATTTATTGAGCGAATAAAACCTTCTATGGTATGTGTTATTCTATGGTTTCCTCATTGAAGAAGCGCAAAGAGAAACGTCAGATGAGACGGATAACAAATTTATGTATAAATTAATCTATGGGTTGAGGTTTAGTATATCAGATTCATAATGTGTGTTATCTTTCTGTTATAATACATCTGGGAGTTCCTAAGTAAGTGCGTTAAGAGTGGATTTATCCGAGGGCTATTCACGTTATTTGCCATCGCTTTTCTCTTTTCGGCAAGTTTTCTCCTCACTTCTACAGATTAACGAGATACTTTGTAGAAGCTTTGCTCTGGAGTAGAGTTCCACGCACAAGATTCCAGCATAAAGAGATCCACAAGGCTACTTGGGTATCCCCTGATCAAAGTACGAAGAACCAAATTGATCACGTGGTAATTGATGGAAGGCAGTGTAATGGACGTACGAGTGATCAGAGGAGCAAAGATTCGCACAGGATTAAGTAGATCGAAAATCGGGCGAAGCCAGACGCAGATAAAGATAGACATCGGAAAGCTGCAATTACCAGAGGTAGCCATAGCCTACTCAAGGAATCTCTCTCAACTTTTGGCACAGAACCCACCCCCTCCCGATGATGATCTTGAAGCGTAGTGGAAACCCATTTCCTACTCTATAAAAACTGCCGCAACAACCGTACTTGGTTTGGAAACACCGCTTCGCAACAAACCATGGTATGATGAAGAGTGTCGCACTGCAAATGATGAAAAGAACGCTGCACGTATGGCAATGCTTCAGGCAATTGCAACGCAAGCTGCGACTGAGCGGTAGTGTAGGCATAAAAGAAAGGAGGTAGAGGTCTCTTTAGGCGTAAGAAACGGCATTGGAGAAAGCGCGAGAGTGAGAAAATTGGGACATACAGAAGGAAGAACGTAGCCCGAAAATTCTACCAAAAAGTCAAAAACGGAACTAATGGGCATGGTTCATAGCCCCCTTCGGTAAAGACATGGACGGAAATCTCACCGCAGATGTGCAGAGCATATTGGGAATATAAAGGATCAATTCTCCGCGCTACTGGTGCCTGAGATTTGCAATGACGGTGAGACATTCGATCACAATTTGGACGACGACGTCGATTGCCCCCTCCTAACCAAGACGAGGTCTGAACAGCTATTGCCCGGCTTAAGAACAACAATGCCGCAGGAGCCGATGGACTACCGGCGGAGCTGTTTAAGGCTGGCGGCGATGAGCTGATAAGGTGCATGCATTAACTCATTAGCAAAATTTGGTTGGATGAATGCATGAGCGGCGATTGGAGTCTTAGTGTACTATAGCCCATATTTAAAAAAAGTGAACCGAGTCTCTGTGTCAACTACCGTGGAACAAGCCTTTTATACATAGCTTCTAATGTTCTATCAAGTATAATGTGCAAAAGACTAAAACCAATTATCGCTGACCTGATTGGACCATACCAGTGTGGCTTTAGGCCTGGAAATCGACAACTGACCAGATTTTCACGCTACTCCAAATTCTGGAGAAGACCCACGAAAAACAAATCGACACCTATCACCTGTGTGTCGATTAGAAGGCGGCCTTCGGTAGTCCGATACGGGATAAACTCTACGAAGCAATGTCTGATCTTGGTATTCCTGCAAAACGCATACGCCTTTGCAGGAAGACTTTGACGAACATCAAATCCGCATTGAAACTAAGCGAGGACTCAGGCGAGGCGACACCCTGTCGTGCGATCTCTTTAACATCTTAATAGGGATCATTATGTGAAAAGCTGCAGTCAACATGAATAAAACCATCAGCACCAAAAGGTACATGCTGCTCGCGTATGCTGATGATATCGATTTCATTGGGCGCACAATTAGAGAAGTTACTGCGGTGTTTTCGAGAGTTGAGAAGGAGTCAGCAAAAGTCTGACGGTAAATGAGGACAAGACAGAAT
This sequence comes from Phaonia tiefii, assembly GCA_963931995.1. Classification (NCBI taxonomy): domain Eukaryota; kingdom Metazoa; phylum Arthropoda; class Insecta; order Diptera; family Muscidae; genus Phaonia; species Phaonia tiefii. The sequence continues at coordinate 258,120,136 of OZ008369.1, read as the reverse complement.
TAATGGTTTCAACGAGCAGGGCCTCCACGCGATTAGACCACAGCATGAACGTTGATAACAGTTATAATTTCGAGGTAGTGGACGAATTTATATAGCTCGGATCTGCCGTAAACAAAAACGACAACTTCAGCCTTGAGATCAAGCGGAGAATTGTGCTTGCGAATGGATTTTATTTTAGGCTAAACAAGCACTTTAGAGATAAACACCTCTCTCGAGTAACAAAAATCCAGCTATACCAGACTCTCATACAAACTGCCATGCTTTATGGCGCAGAATCCTGGGTCTTATCGTAAGCAGACGAAATATCTGTAGGAGTCTTCGAGACTCGCACAACGGCGAGTATCGGCGACGCATGAACCATGAGCTGTATCCAACCATTGACATAGTTAAGCCGATCGAAATAACACGATTGCATTGGATAGGCCATGTCAGGAGAATGGCACGAAGTAGAACCAGCACGAAGGGTTTTCGAAACCGAGCTCGAAGGAAGACGAAAAATAGGAGACCAAAACTCCGCTGGAGGAATCAAGGTGACCAAACCCTGTGTACACTTGGTATTGCCAACTAGGGAAATAAAGCAAAAGATCGAACTGGTTGGTATATCAGATTCATAATGTGTGTTATCTTTCTGTTATAATACTTATATCTGTGAAGTAAGTGCGTTAAGAGTGTATTTATCCGAGGGCTATCACGATATTTGCAATCGCTTCAGAGCTTTGCACTTTCCGGCAAGTTTTCTCCTTACTTCTACAGAGTAACAAGAGACTTTGTAGAAACTTTGTTCTGGAATAGAGTTCTACGCAGCGTGTTGAATCCAGAGATTTAAATATTCTATTGCATTTGAGATATCATATTCAGTTTTGAATGGAACTTTCAGATTTACTGATGCTCTAACGAATTCTTTATACTTTAGTATTGGCAATTTGTTCTTCTAGTGTGACGCTTATATTGAGATTCCATGCGATTTGGTGTAAATTTTTTGTCAAAAATAGGGCCTTTACATGCACTCGATCTTGCAGATCGACTCAATAATCGACAGATCACTCTATTATCATATGATTTCTCTTACATTTTTGTACCCAAGATCGAGTAAATTTACCTCGATCATGTTATTATCATGTCACAAATCATTTCAACCGCAGTTGTATACGCACTTTCAGTATGAGACTGTGTGAACATGAAACGGAAATGGGAATGTAACGCTGCAGCCACACTTTCAAGTTTTTGTTTCAAGTTTTGCACACATACTGCTTGTCAAAATTCATGTGAATTGATAGCTGTGACGTAGGCTGCACGCAACGCAATATTCATGTTCCAGGAAACGTCATGGCTTATGTATAGCTCTATGAATCGCAAGACATCATTATATTTATTACCTCTACTCACAAACATTTTTAATTATTTATAATATTTTAATATTTGTACTCGTAAAAGTAGGAATCAAAAATTATGACGGCAGAATATTTTTAACTAGGAAAACGAGAAACTGTTCATAAGAAACGTAATCAGCTGTTTTCTTGAAAGAAAATTGACACACCCGACTTGAAAGAGAAATTGAAAGCAAGTTCCTTTCCATTTTTAAAAGTATGAGTGGATTAGTAAAAAAGTGTGAATGTATTGAAACTTGAAAGGCAAAAATTGACCGTGTAACCCCCGTGTAAAGGAAACATTCTTCACAGAACATGTACATTAATGACAACCCATACAAAATGTTTGATATAAGAGGTAGTGTTATAAGAACCGCTGATTTTACTTTCTATCTTTATTTTCTAAATAAAGGGTTTTTCAACAGAGTAGGGAGTAAATCGATAGGGACAGCAAACGACGCCATATTTTTTCCCGCTCTTTTGACATTTCTCTTCACTAAGGTTTGCCATTTCATCATGGAAAGATATACGAGCCAACAACGAGTCGGAATTATTAAAATTTACTACCGAAATTTGGAGTCAGTGGCCTCAACTTCAGGGGCCTCAATCATCTTCAGCGATGAGGCTCATTTCTGGCTGAATGGCTTCGTCAATAAGCAAAATATGCGTTATTGGTCTGACAGCAATCCACACGTAATCCATGAGTCATCATTCCATCCCGAAAAAATTACGGTTTTGTGCGGTTTATGGGCCGGCGGCGCCATTGGGCCGTACTTCTTCCGTGATGATCAAGACCGGCACATTACTGTGAATGCGAATCGCTACCGTTCAACGATAACCGAATATTTTTGGCCCCAATTGGATAATATGGACTTGGAGGACATGTGGTTCCAACAGGACGGCGCCACAAGCCACACAGCGAATGCCACAATCAATTTATTGGAAACCAAGTTTGGTGAACGTGTTATCTCACAAAATGGCCAGTCGATTGGCCGCCCCGGTCGTGCGATTTGACGCCGTTAGATTATTTCCTGTGGGGCTACGTCAAGTCTATGGTCTATGCCAACAAGCCAGCGACGATTGATGAACTTCGTACGAATATCGAACGTGAAATTGCAGCAGTATCGGCCGATTTATGCTTGAAAACTGTCGAAAATTGGGTTCAGCGTCTGGACTTCTGCAAGCGAGCCCGTGGTGGCCATGCAAAAGAAATCGAGTTCCATACATAATGGCATCGAACGTACTTTCACAGGAATAAAGAATTTCATTGGTATCTAAAACCGGTTTTGTTTCATTTAAAAAAAAACTTTTGTAGCACTCTTATTGAAAAACACGATACGAAGAAAATTTCGAGAAATTTTAAATAAATTCCACACAAAAATGTCGATAATTAAATAAAAAGTTATATTTACAAATAAATAAATAGAAAAAATGACTGACTGACAGAATTGTAGGACACCAATACATAAAAATCCTTTTACCATCACCTGGTACAATGCCATCATGAAATGCAAAACTGATTCGAGTAAGAGTATAAACATAATCAAACACGCTACAGACGACGACGTTTTTTCTACATAGGTTTCTTATGGCAGGGAAAAATGTGACGGAAATCCGCTGCGGCTGACGAGTCGAATAGAATCTTTTCTAATTTCTTGGCGGCGCTCTCACGAAATCTCTCAATTGAGAGAATGAAGTTGCCACATGTTCAAGAAAATCATAAGAGAAACCAACACATATATACGATGGTACGAACATGTGAATTCAAAAGAATATTAAAGAAAGGGTTAAAACTAATTTATTGTTAAACACAATACAATAAAAGTGAATACATTTTTAAAAACCGTAAAAACAATTTTATTCCTATACAACTATAATATTATTTTCAAACAAATTCCAGAAAAGAGCCGCAAAAATTTACGACGCAGAGAGAAAAAATCAACCGAAGTCGCCAGACGCTCTCTCTCCCATTTCGTTTAGACGCTAGAGATTTTTTCCGTCGTCGTCTGAAGCGTGTCTGGTTCTGTTTGAACTCTAAAAATGCCTGTAAATACCTTTTCGGCGTAGAATGATAATCACGACATTATCATGATAAAAGAGTGCATGTAAACGCGCTATAAGACAGGTGAGTGATCTGAAGATAAATCCGGCAGTGTCCGTCACTTGCGAGACTCGGGAGACATGTTTCTCGATATACAGAAATCATTAAGATTACAAGTTGAACGATAGAGATAGGAAGACAAAGACATGAAGTCCAATAGTACCACAACTGTTTGTCAATAGTGACCCTGCAGTACAGGAAATCGACTCTACGTCGATGAATTCATCGACTACCAAAAAAAAAGCCATCGATTACCTGCCAAACTACCCGCAATGCTTGTGAGCGGCGAATTTAACAAGGGGATGGCCGCTTTGGTGATGGCTCACCCTTTGAACTACCATTCGTCGAATGAAATATTTTTTTAAATAACCGATGTCATTTTTAATGATATTTCATGTTTGTTTCAAAACAAATTTGTACATTTTTAGGGATAAAGACGCACGTCTTTTCTTTTTTAATGTCAAACACTTAAGGCTCGTTCACAATGATAGCAACAAATTCAACAGGCGTTCACAATGCAAGCAACAAATTTGTTCGAATAAGTTCGAAAAAACAGCTGAGTGGCAACATTGTTTACATTATACAGCAGTATACATATTTGGGGATTGAAAACCATGGAGAATTGCAATACAAACGAAAATGCAAACAGTAAAAAATAGAAAAATTAAATGTGAGACACGGACCTCAGATTTGTACCCCTACCCGGAGCAAAAAGTATTAAGTGTTTTTCTTTAGAAAACTTTTCAAATTTTTCTATAGAGTTTTAAAATTTTTCAAGAGAAAAGTTGTCAAATTTTTCTATAGAAATGTTTTAAAATTTTTCTATAGAAAAATTGTAAAATTTTATAGAAATCTTTTAAAATTTTTCTATAGTATTGTTTTAAAATTATTCTATAGAAATTTTTTGAAATTTTTCTAGAGAAATGTTCTCAAATTTTTCTATAGAAAAGTTTTAAAATTTTGCTATAGAAATGTTTTAAAATTTTTCTTTAGAAAAGTTTTAAAATTGTTCCATAGAAATGTTTTCAAATTTTTCTATAGAAATCTTCTCAAATTTTTCTATAGAAATATTCTCAATATTTTAAAATTTTTCTATAGAAATATTTTCAAATTTTTCTTTAGAAATGTTTTCAAATTTTTCTATAGAAATGTTTAGGAACTTATGTTCCATAATATGTCATGGCCTTGGACGGTTTCGATAAACCAGAAATGTCAGCCATTTTTAAACTTTTTTCTTTTGTTTATTAATAAAATTTGTGCGAACTACACTTACTACAAACAACTACACATTTCACATTTGCATCAGCTGATTTGTTCGAAAGCCAGCGACAGTGTTGTATTCTTGGTAATAAAAAATTATAATTATATGTGAAATTATTGTTATTGGCAGATTCTACAGATAATATTATTTATTAAAATGTTTGTTTTGATACAAAATTTTTACATTTTCATTCATACTTTCAAGTTCTAAAACAAAATTCGAAGTAGAGGGCTCCTAGCGGTCAGTAGAATAAACTGATTCGAACAAATTCCAATTTGAAGTAGAAGTAGAACCTACTTCTAGGACAAATTTGAATTGCAATTTCACGAAAAACATGAGAGGGCATTACATGCAATACTGTGAGTGGGAACGAGAAGGCTTGAATTACAAATTCGTTGCTGCTATTGTGAACGCTACTTTAAAGGCACGTTCACAATGATAGCAACAAATTCAACAGGCGTTCACAATGCAAGCAACAAATTTGTTCGAATAAGTTCGAAAAAACAACTGAGTGGCAACATTGTTTACATTATACAGCAGTATACATATTTGGGGATTGAAAACCATGGAGAATTGCAATACAAACGAAAATGCAAACAGTAAAAAATAGAAAAATTAAATGTGAGACACGGACCTCAGATTTGTACCCCTACCCGGAGCAAAAAGTATTAAGTGTTTTTCTTTAGAAAACTTTTCAAATTTTTCTATAGAGTTTTAAAATTTTTCTAGAGAAAAGTTGTCAAATTTTTCTATAGAAATGTTTTAAAATTTTTCTTTAGAAAAGTTTTAAAATTTTTCTATAGAAATGTTTTAAAATTTCTCTATAGAAAAATTGTAAAATTTTATAGAAATCTTTTAAAATTTTTCTATAGAATTGTTTTAAAATTATTCTATAGAAATTTTTTGAAATTTTTCTATAGAAATGTTCTCAAATTTTTCTATAGAAAAGTTTCAAAATTTTTCTATAGAAATGTTTTAAAATTTTTCTTTAAAAAAGTTTTAAAATTGTTCCATAGGAATGTTTTCAAATTTTTCAATAGAAATCTTCTCAAATTTTTCTATAGAAATATTCTCAAATTTTTCTATAGAAAAGTTTTAAAATTTTTCTATAAAAAGTTTTAAAATTTTTCTATAGAAATATTTTAAAATTTTTCTATAGAAATATTTTCAAATTTTTCTTTAGAAATGTTTTCAAATTTTTCTTTAGAAATGTTTTCAAATGTTTCTATAGAAATGTTTAGAAACTTATGTTCCATAATATGTCATGGCCTTGGACGGTTTCGATAAACCAGAAATGTCAGCTATTTTTAAACTTTTTTCTTTTGTTTATTAATAAAATTGGTGCGAACTACACTTACTACAAACAACTACACATTTCACATTTGCATCAGCTGATTTGTTCGAAAGCCAGCGACAGTGTTGTATTCTTGGTAATAAAAAATTATAATTATATGTGAAATTATTGTTATTGGCAGATTCTACAGATAATATTATTTATTAAAATGTTTGTTTTGATACAAAATTTTTACATTTTCATTCATACTTTCAAGTTCTAAAACAAAATTCGAAGTAGAGGGCTCCAGCGGTCAGTAGAATAAACTGATTCCAACAAATTCCAATTTGAAGTAGAAGTAGAACCTACTTCTATGACAAATTTGAATTCCAATTTCACGAAAAACATGAGAGGGCATTATATGCAATACTGTGAGTGGAAACGAGAAGGCTTGAATTACAAATTCGTTGCTGCCATTGTGAACGCTACTTTAATGTCTCTTTCTCTTCCTTGCGCCCCTCAACCAGCTCATATTCTCAAGTGTGAGAAATGAATGATGCGGTTGTGTTGTTTTTTTTTCTATTTGCAACGTAGCATGAGTTGTTGGTGTTTTTTTTTATTTCGGTTCCCGTTACAGTTTTTTGTTTGTGTCCTATGGCACGCGTTTTTTTTTTGCCTGTTATCTCTTTGATTCTGTGTAACTCTGGGCCTATTCGGAAATGCAACAGCTGGTGCAGATGCTTGTTTGTTGTGCATTTTGTTTGCAACTACGGCCTCAAAGCACCTGCAAAGTTGTCAGATGTTGCATTTACGAACGAGCTGCGCATCAGATGCAGAGCAGTGATGCATTTCCGAAAAGGCCCTCTTTCTTGTTTGTCTCGTGTGGCGTTTGTTGTTTGTTCCCATTGCAGTTTATCCTAATAATAACTAATGTGTAAAGTTGGTATTTCGGTGCAGTGTCAGTACTTTTGAAAATAATGCGTTTAAACAATAGTCAAATTTGAATAAAAATACTGTACAATAAATTACCTCAAGTAGCAACTTGCTTTTTTTAAAATCAAAATTTTTATTTCAATTCAACTACAAAGTTAACAACTTAAAGCATTGGGGGAAAATAACACTATTAAATTCTTAAGGTTACTTCATTAACGAATAACAATAGAAAATCTCTCGAGACACCACTTTACAGATTACCACTGAGTACTAATGTAATCGGTGATGTAGTCGATGAAAAGTCATCGGCGATGTAGTCGATGAAAAGTTGCCAGCCACTACTTGTGAAACTGCAGGGGAGAGCCACTTCTTCTAACTAACCCAAACTAATATCCGTTACCAATTTTTGTTATGGAGTAGTTGTTGCTGGAATTTGTTTTAGTTCTGGAGTAGAGTTCATTAATCCATTATCATGTCTGAAATGTAATTTGTCAAACTGCAACTTTTTATTTACCAGCAATTTCTCTTTTGAAACTTCTGATACACAAACTTTACTGTTGTAAATACTTTACATAGTTGCTTTGAAAATATGTACCCTGTTCACACAACAACTTTGCGCGCTTAGTTAACTCGCCATCAAGATTAACCGCCTGTTAGCTAAGCTATGCATTATTGCATCAAGGTTACACTGTGAGCTTCGTTAAACCTTAATTAAGTTAAACCTAAATAATTTGTAGTGTGTAACCCAGATAATTTAATACGATACGAAAATTATGCATTTTAAATAAGTAATTAATGCCAATAGTAGTGTCGTAGCAGCAGCACAACAAAATATTAAATAAAAAAAAAATGCGCTAAAGAAGAAAAAAAAACAAAAAAACGAAAAAAACACCCGTAATAATAACAATAATAATGAGCAATGAATAATTAATAAATTTAAACGAAACCGAATGTAGAAAAAAGTGCATTTTTACACCGAAAACGTATAATAATCGTATAAAAATACACACACACACACAGCCACAACAACTACAAAATGCAATAAAAACAACAATAAAATAAAAATGTAACTAGGTCAGGGTACATCCCCCAATACAGTGTAAAATATAAAAACAACAACAAACATCGCAAAAAAAATTCAATACGAAAACAATTCGACAAAGCAGGCGAAATGTTTTTTTTTTGGGGGGAGGTAGAGCGGAGCTCAGACGAAACGCCGACGTTTCATATTTACATACGTAAGAGGAGGAGACCGACTACCCTACTCGGGTGGAGATACATCGGTAGTCTGATACGGTTGATACACAGATAATAATGATGACGGCAAGGTACGAGTGCAGGTAACAAGTAGGCGAGTTGGGGTGGGTGGGGGCTGAAGCCTAAGTGCCGGTATGGTAGAAATTAAAGGGAATGAATTAAAGCGGTTATTATACAATTTCGCAATACAATGCAAGCCCGAGGCGATGGCGGTAAACAACGAATCTTCATAAGAAAATTATATTTTTTTATACAATTTTCATTAGAAATTATAAAAATGAAATTGGTAACACTAATGCTTGTACCTAAATACAGTAGGCAACAAAAAATAGTTTGTTTGGAAGATTTTTCAAAGGTTTTGTTTTTTACACATCAATCACTCAAAGCAAATCTTGTTTACTTACTTACTTATCCGGTCTCGGACAACCCCGGGGGGTCAGGGACCTTACAAAACGAAGATAACATATTTCGCCAACCAGTTCGATCTTTTGCTTTATCTCTCCAGTTGGCAATACCAAGTATACGCAGGGATTCGTCAACCTGGTCCCTCCAGCGGAGTCTTGGTCTTCCTATTTTTCGTCTTCTTTCGAGTTCGGTTTCGAAAAGCCTTCGCTCTGGTTCATCTTCATCCATTCTACTGACATGGCCTAGCCAGCGCAATCGCGTTATCTTGATCCGCTTAACTATGTATGTCAATGTCAGGATAAAGCTCATACAGCTCATGATTCATGCGTCGCCGATACTCGCCGTTGTGCACTATAGGGCCATAAATTTTTCGGATTATTTTTCTCTCGAAGACTCCTACAGATGTTTCGTCTGCTTGCGATAGGACCCAGGATTCTGCGCCATAAAGCAAGACAGGTTGAATGAGAGTCTGGTACAGCTGGACTTTTGTTACTCGAGAGAGGGCTTTATCTCTAAAGCGCTTGCTTGTTTAACCACAGGATAATCGTCTATATCGAAGGTGCTAAACCACCCATAATGGACCTTGTTAAGCCATGACTCATTATCAGATTTAGTCTTTGAATCTGTCAAGACTACTGCTGTCCTTATATACGAGTACTTACTTATATACGAGTACTTGGATTTTAACGCATAGTCTGCCAAAATCTTTGGAGGCATTGTCACACCGGGTCTCCAAGTAGTACGGCGGAAAGACTGACCGTGGAGGTGGAAAGTTTCTGATAAAAAAAAACCGTTTCCTATTACATTCTACGCCTAGAGAATTAATTGTTTGAAAGAAGTTGTGGCAACCGTAAATTCGGTTCTTAACACCGAATTGAGGTTGCCACAACCGAATTATGGTTGTTACCACAGAATTTAGTCCCCACAACCGAAATTCGTTTGAAGCAACCTGGTTTAATTATTGATTCGGTTGTGACAACTTAATCTTCAATTATATTCGTTCAGTCAACTAAATTTTGTAAAATTTCGGTTGGAACAACCAAATTTGAAATTAATTCGGATGCAACAATCGAAATTGGTACCAAATTCGATTGGGGTAACCGAATCTGGCATCAATTCTGTTGTAGTAACCGAATTTGACATCAATTCGGTTGTAACTATCGAATTTTGTATCAATGAATGGTATCAAACGACCGAATCTCGCGTCAATTCGTTTGCTGTAACCGAATGTCTCATGAATTCTGTAGGTACAACCGAATTCGTTTTCAATTCGGTTACCACACCATAATTATATGTATTTAAAATCTGAAAATTGTATAATCAAATATTATTTTAAAAAGATTTAAAGAATGTCAAGAGTTTTCTGTGGTTATTAAGTGGCCGTCGGTGGTGCAATGGTAGTGTGCGTGGCTCTTGTGCATGAGGATGTGGGTTCGATCCCTACTCTGACCACCTTAAATTTCTTTCGACAGCGGTCACCACGCATAGTTACGGCGACACTATCGAGTATTCTCACAATCAGTGAGCTGTGCGGGTTCTAGTTTTACACTCTCTGATTGGGACCTACAGTTTTACACCGATTCCGAACGGTATTTTGAGAAGCTTTTTCATGGCTAAGTACTGGATACTGTCGCCATCACTAAGCGAGGTGGCCGTCGTCGAAGGAAATGTAAGGCGGTCAGAGCACGGATCGAACCCACGTTCTCATGCACAAGAGCCGCGCACCACCGACGGCCACGATTACGATAATTGTTGTGAAAGTTTTTGATAGACACTCATTTGGGAGTGGCCAGAAATGATTCCTTCATAGGGCAGTCCAAACAGCTCACTAATTCCTAGAAGTATGGCCCTGGCAATGGCTTTATCGGAACCCTCCGTTAACTATCTAGAGTGGGAAGGCGCATCGAATGAGTAGCCCGATTGGGTATGCGATCGCTGCTGCGTCCCAGGTTAAATAGGTGACCCTGTCACTGAAGCTCATCGAACTAGCGGACATATTATTTTGTCCTATGAAGGCGGATGAGGCAACACTACTGACCAACGGCGAAACAAAGGAAAGAAACAAAAATCCAGTTTCAACACACATCATTCTGGTCAGTGTCTGATCAATAAAGGGCGGCTGAAACTAATCATCCTGGCAATAGGTAAAATGCAAAATCGCAAAGGGCTGAGGTTGTCTTCAGCCACCGTGATATTGGCCATGAAAATACAAAACGAGAATGAGAAATATAAAACCCCCTATTTGTTGACGGCTCTCGCAAACGTTATAGGAACCGATAGAATTTGCGCGGGCCGACCCTTAAGATGGACGTGGATCTTATGAGGCGCGTATACCAAATGCTCACCAGGAGACGTGTCACAGCAGTATTGGGCAATCGACCTCCACGAGGCATGTAAATAGAGGCACACCTCAACGGGAGGTCTTGTCTCCACTGCTACCTTGCACTGAATGGACTACTAGTCACTGTCGAAACTGCGGACGATGTCTCAGTAGCTATAAAGGGCAAGAATCCCAGTACCCTAAGGGAGATTCTCCATGGCAGCTTAGGGACTTTGGGGAGATGCGCGGGTGAAATTGGGCTAGGTGTAAACCCGGCTGGTCCTTTTTACCCGAAGGTATAAAATACCTAAACTTAGAATCTATCACTTTGAATGGTTCTGAAATTAAGCTTGCAGAGTATGCCGCCGGTGGTGCAATGGTTAGTGTGCGCGCCTCTTGTACATGAGATCCTGGGTTCAAACCCTTCCTTTTGGCGGCGGTCACCTCGCATAGTGACGGCGACTCTATCGTGTATTTAGGCATGAAAAAGCTTCACAAATATCGTTCGGAATGGGTGCAAATCTGTAGGTCGCAATCAGTGAGTGAAAGCTCAGTGATTGTGAGAAGTTCTCTCCTGTCCCCTCATGGGATTTAATAGGAAACCATTATATTTTGGACAGAAAGCTTAGATTCAGACCCAACATTGTGGTAAGGGCGATCCTGCAAGAGGGCTATAGGTTTAAAATTGCGACATATCTGCGAGGATTATTAACGGAATCATTATAGGGCATGATCGGAGTCGATCATGGAACAGTGTTGGAAGGTAATCGCAACATTCCTGCTGCATTCGCCGACTACTTGAAAGCGAAGCCACAAATCAATCGGAAATACCTCATTCATATACCGCAAAGGTATTTTTGGAACAAAGGAATTTCTGGTTTAAAGGGATACGTGAATTTCTACACAGATGGACCGAAAATTAATGAAAAGGTAGACTACGGATCTACTCTACGGAACTAGGGTTATCCCTTTCTCGTACACTGAGAGAATTATATTCGTAATACCAAGTATGAATTTCTTGATAGATTCTATGAAATGTTTCATTATTTTTCAGCCAAAGAAACATTTCATAGAATGTATGAAAGAAAGATTTTGAAAACTTCATAAAATGTCTGAAATTGCTACATAAATTCTATGAAAATATTTCATAGATTCTATGAAAATATTTCATGCCGGCTATGAAATATTTCATAGATAATATGAAGCTAAATCTACGAAAGCTTCCTAAAATCTATGAAAATCTGTCATAATAACTATGAATGAGTTGCATAGGACCTATGAAATTCTTTCATGGAATTTATGAATATGTTTCATAGATTCTATGAATCATTTTCACAGAGAGAGAGGGTAAGGATCATAAGGAATATTAACGATTGTTTATCGTGTTTATAACGATTATTAGTTTTTATCCCGAAAAGAGCAATACGAAAATATGTGTTGTTGCCGTTTATGTATGTCATGCAAAAACAGCAAAGAGTAAGGAAGACCAAAAACATAGCAAAACACCACGCTATAAATATAATAATTTCTATATTGCCGGCTGCAACTCTATTGTAACACTAAACTAATAATCTTCCTTATTATATTCTTAACCCTTTTGATTTAGTTTTCATGCTGTACAGCAACATCTCCAAAAACAATTTCAAAGCTTCTGGTTGTGCATGTTTGTGCCAAATCCATGTCTGAGCCAGTAGAGGTTGACGCATTAGAACAGCTGATTTTGCTTTCTTATGACCCAAACTGTGAAATTCAATGTACTTTGTTATTGTACTTTGTTGTTTACTTTTGGTTCGTGTTGCGTCGTGTTGTTTGTCGTTGAATCTTTTTCCCTTATAATTTTATAGGTACATACATATTTCGATTTCATAACCCAGCAGAAAATAAATTATTTTCAAAATCTTTTCTCATGATACAGTCTAGGAATAAAGTCTACATACAACCTACGATTTTGAAGTTTAGTAGCGACAATTGAAACTGATATTATTGCAATATTTTAGTCATTTAAAATAAAGATTATTTGAAGAAGAAAAAATATGAAGAAAATATAACATGGAAATTATTAGGGAAAAACACAATAATTAGCTCCTAAATCAAATAGAAAATTTGAAAACAAAGAAAGGGAAATAACAGTTAACTCTGTTGAATAAATTACATTTACAAGCATAACAATTATTTAAGTGGACAAAGTGACAAAAAAGAAGGTATTATTTGAATTTGTAGCCTTGAAAATGGAAAAACGAAAAGAAATTCATACTTCAGTTCGAAATATCGTAGTAAATCTGCCCAAGGAAAATAAATCTTATGGAGAAATTGCTAAGACAGTAAAATTAAGTCGGCTACTGTCCTGACGATCATTAGAAATTATAATAATATCAATAGTACCGAAACTAAGCCATGTTCTGGCAGACCTAAGAAGCTTTCGAGACGCGATGTTAGCAGTATTCTTAAAGTAGTCAACCAGGATCCGAAAATAAGTGCCCCAAAATTGGCGGAACACATCGCCATATGTTCCAATATAATTGTTACTCCACGAACAATAATACACGTTTTACACGTCAGCGGATTTAATAGCAGAGCAGCACGCAAAAAGCCGCTAATTTAAGCGAAAAATCGCAAACTTCGCCTTGACTTTGCTAAAGTACATCTAGACAAGGATATGGAATTTTTGAAACGTGTTTTATTTACTGACGTATAACATTTTCGGAAGTGATGGCCGATCCAAAGTTTGGAGAAAACCAAATACTGCATTTGATCCAAAGAACATAATACCAACAGTAAAACATGGTGGTGGCAACGTTACGGCTTGGGGCGCCATTGCGTCATCTGGAGTGGGTCGTTTGGTTTTTATCGAGGGTAATATGGACCGCTACCAATATAAAAATATATTGGAACAAAATCTAAGCATACTGCACACGATGTTCGAGACTGTCTTCTTTACTATGCCCTGTTTTGTAACTATCTTCAAACAGCAGGCGTGCAATTGCTAGACAAGCAATCCGGTTTTCAATTGAGTTCATTGTTGCTTTTCGCTTGGGCATAAAAGCTCTTTTTCTTGGTTGTGTTCCTGTCAAAGAACAATATTACCTTCACGTTTTTATTGGCATTTCTTAAAGCTTTTTCATACAAATATATGCTAAACGTGGGCAACCCTAGCCATCAGCTGATTGTAGGTATTAAAAAATAAATAAAAAATCGAAAATAAACACAATTGTTTGCATTTATTACCAATTTAAAATGATTTCCTCCGTTGCTCTCGGTTTTCCTATTAAAACTACGGAAAATGATGATAGAGAAAGTCGCCGAAGCCGTAGGATTTTGCGTGATTCAACCAATGTGTTTGAGATTCCAGAAGACCAGTAAGTATATCAGTATAATATGCTTTTATGAATTAATGAAGTTATGTTTTGTAGATTTATTGCAAACTTCCGTGTTAATAAGGAAGTATTTTCGAATCTGTTAGAAGATTTGGGACCGAGTGGCTAGTTGTGGGAACTCGTCCATCGAGTCTACCAAGGCACGAAACTGGAGAGAGTTGGTCTTTTTCACTCTGATAAGTACAATTGTTATCAATATATGTATGTGACCTGGTCTACGAAAAGGGAGCTTACGTGCGAAAACTAGTTTTCTGTGAAAAAGCTGTTAGTTTCTGTTAAAATCTCATCTTCCATCCGAATCAACCAAAAAGTGAAAATTGATTTTTTGACACCTAAGCCCCCTTTCCGTAGACCAGGTCACATATGCTGTTTCGTTTCAATGTTAAAAATACTTAAATTTATTTAGTCAAACAATCCATTTTTATTTATTTATTGAAATGAAAACACATCAATATAACCCACACGAACAATTTTTTACGATAGTCTATTTTGACATTTAACATTGTACGTTGTTGACTTATGTGAACCTACATTTTGACGATAATTAAAAGCTTTTGTGTTTGCACTCAAAAAAAAGTTTACAAAAACCAAAAATGAAATTCGTTTGGGTCTAGACGTGCGATGAGAGAAAAAACAAGTTACAAAAACAGGCCGTTAAACCCAATAGAGCACATATGGGACGTTTTGGAAAAATTTATACGACAATATGACATTAGTAGCAGTGAAACATTAAAAACCGCCCTTATTCGTGCATGGGCTAAAATAACACCCGATATTACGGAGAATTTGGTGACATCAATGGCCCCTCGTCTTCAAACAATTATTGATGCCCAAGGTGGACCGACCAAATACTAAAAGTTTTCTTTTTTTTGTTTTTATATATACAATTTTGAAATAATATATATTTTTTGTGGCTGTATGTAGACTTTTTTCCTATGAGTTTTCAGTGTTTTTGTTACTACTGTTTTTATTATGTAAATGAATTGTTTTTTTTATTTTATAAATAAACTTATTTTTTAATGTCTTAAATATTGAAATAAACAGTTTTTTAACTTTCTTCACAAACTTTCTAAAACCTCTAAAACAAGGGATGTATGTAGACTTTTTTCCTTGACTGTATGTATAAAAAAATCTAACAAATTTGTAAAACTATTGTTATAAAACTTTTGATGAAGATTTTTCGTAACGATAATGAAATGTTTTCATACAATTAATGAAGAATATTTAATGCAACTTTTCTACGAACACATTTCGTAAATTTCGTAAAATTCATAACATTTTATTCTAGGATCTATGAAATCTATGAAAAACTTCATATGATTAATGACGAATTTTTAATGAAGAATGTTTCATTAATATTATGAAGAAAATTCTTTCAGTGTAGACTCCCTGATCAATGTAGCGTGTGTCAGGCGGAATGGCCTGAACTGTGTAGCTCAAAGGAAATCGAAAAATATTCTTCTAAGAAATAATTTCACATCGAATCATATACTAAATATAAAAGGAAAAAACCTTATATAGAACCTAAACCGAATTTTCTCCAAACAGTTGTCTACACGTAAGGTTTTGTGTAGCAAACTTGCTTACCTACTTTTTACATTCACTGTAAGTCGTTGGCAATACAACACACCACACCAACCACTAAGCATAAAATGACAACGATTCGTCTCTATGGGTCTGCAATATTCTTACTGCAAAACTCTCTTATTCTCTTATTCTCCATCGCTCGCTCTTACTTTGTATGCGCCACCTACCACCCACTTTATACGTTGGATCTTTCAAAATTGGCAACAGCTGACGATGTTGTTAAAAACGCTGCTGCAGCAGTTTCTTCGTCCCCTTCCCATCACACTATTCTACAAATTGGCCTTATGGAAACTATTACAAAATAAAACGAAAACTTCTGCGAAAACGTTTGGCCTGTCTCCGCCATACGTCTTATCACCCCTCATTTTCTTAAATTGTCTGTGTAAGTGACAAATGTAGCACAAGGTCATTCTGACGACCCACTGGCACAGTTTAGTAAAAAAAAAATATTTTTTTTTGTTTGTGTTTATTTCGTTTTCGTTTCATTTTTCATATTTATTTGTTTTTCATTGCATTGCATTGAGTTAAGGTTAAATGCAACAACAACAATGACAACAACCAAAATAAAACACAAACTAAATGCACTTGTTTTCCTTCTAAATGCGCTCTTTTGCTTTTCTCTCTAACAATTTTGCCTCTCTTCCCCCGCATTCAATCACTTAACCATGGAGGGCCAAGTGTTTTCCACTTTAATCTATTGTTTTGTTTGTCTATTTGGTTGGTTTTCTTCGTACATATTTATGTGTTATAATTTAATTAAATTTTATATGTTTTTAATTAAATTATTCGTAATTTTCAACAGTTCTAGGTTAGGCGTTTTGTGTGTGTGTACGTTTTTAAGCGCTTAAGCCGCTGACGCTTTCATTTTGGCGGTCATCTACAGAGATTGCGATGGGACATGATTGATGGCGTTGATGGCTATGATTGATAATGTTTAGATGTGTCATATTAATTGAATTGTTATCGAATATACTTTGAAAATTTAAGAGCATTCAAATGCTTGGGTGTTTGAGAAGTGTAGCTTAGGTTAGGTACAAGTGTGATGCCACGGGGCGTTATATTCCGTCCCCATCTTTGAACCTGTAAATGTAACTGGTGTAGTTAAGGGACGTTCAAGCCATGTGATACCACATGTGGCTGCAGCAAAAACGTACATTCGGCCATGGCGAACCAATTAATACTCTGCAGAAAGGTCCTGAGATCAATCTGCTTAATAATGTGAATATTTGTTAGATTCAATCTGGAGTAAGATTTTAGATATTGTGTCCTACTCATACAAAAGGTCAGGTACTAGAATATAAGATATTCAACGCTCTCGTTCTGCGCTTCATCCCCACAGCTTTTGCAGTAATCATGAGCTGAGATTTCAAGTCTACACGCATGTATGAATACTAAACAGCGTCCAGTGAACACAGCTACTATCATAGAGATAACATGTATAGCCATGGATATCAAGTATTTAGTATGGTTCAGGTCAGAACTTGGCAATACTTGACCGGTGATACTGCATTATGTGCCTCCACAACATTTATCTATCGCGTGTCTGTATACTTGCATGTAGAAAGGGGCATACCCGCATGCTCCATATCCAGTGGACAAGCTAATATAGTCCTTTATCTCGCCTACTCATCTGCTATATGGTTCCCTGGAATGTTCCTGCATCCCTGTACCCATTTAAAGTAAATATCGAACTTGACGTCGGTGGTGCAATGCTAGTGTGCGCGGCTCTTGTACATGAGGACGTGGGTTCGATCCCTACTCTGACCACCTTAAATTTCTTTCGACGGCGGTCAACTCGCATAGTGACGGCAACACTATCGAGTATTTAGCCATGAAAAAGCTTCTCAAAATCCCGTTCGGAACCGGAGTAAAACTGTAGGTCCCAATCAGTGAGAATAAAACTACAAAGCGCACAGCTCACTTGGTTGTGAAAAGCTCTCCCCGATTCCTTTACTGAATGTAATGGGAAACCATTTATTTATTTATTTTTATCGAACTAAGGGGTTTTTCAACAGAGACGCTACAAAAGTAAATCGATAGGGACAGCAAACGACGCCATATTTTGTCCCGCTCTTTTGACATTTCTCTTCAGTAAGGTTTGCCATTTCATCATGGAAAGATATACGAGCCAACAACGAGTCGAAATTATTAAAATTTACTACCGAAATTTGGAGTCAGTGGCCTCAACTTTAAGAGCGCTACGTCCAATTTATGGTCGTCATAATCGTCCTACCAGATCAACAATTGAGCGTCTAGTGGAAAAATTTCAATCCACAGGCACAGCACAAAATGTTACCGTGGCAGTGAGACAAAGAAGTGCCCGTAGTGTCGAGAATATTGCTGCCGCTTTTCAAGAAAGCCCAAATGTGTCTCTCACACGTCGTTCTCAAGCGTTGGGCATCTCTGTGCCGCTGAGGCTTCAGTTCAAGAAAGCCCAAATGTGTCTCTCACACGTCGTTCTCAAGCGTTGGGCATCTCTGTGACGTCGTTGTGGCGAATTTTGCGAAAAGATCTTGGCCTACCTCCTTACAAGATCAAATTGACGCAAGAACTGAAGCCGCTTGACCACCATAAGCGTCGTATGTTCGTGAATTGGGCTGAGCAACAACTTGAAAATGATTCGGATTTTCATCGGAAAATCATCGTCAGCGATGAGGCTCATTTCTGGCTGAATGGCTTCGTCAATAAGCAAAATATGCGTTATTGGTCAGACAGCAATCCACACATAATGCATGAGTCATCATTGCATCCCGAAAAAATTACGGTTTGGTGCGGTTTATGGGCCGGCGGCGTCATTGGGCCGTACTTCTTCCGTGATGATCAAGACCGGTACATTACTGTGAATGCGAATCGCTACCGTTCAATGATAACCGAATATTTTTGGCCCCTATTGGATAATATGGACTTGGAGGACATGTGGTTCCAACAGGACGGCGCCACAAGCCACACAGCGAATGCCACAATCAATTTATTGGAAACCAAGTTTGGTGAACATGGTATCTCACGAAATGGCCCAGTCGATTGGCCGCCTAGGTCGTGCGATTTGACGCCGTTAGATTATTTCCTGTGGGGCTACGTCAAGTCTATGGTCTATGCCAACAAGCCAGCGACGATTGATAAACTTCGTACGAATATCGAACGTGAAATTGCAGCAGGCCGATTGCGGCCGATTTATGCTTGAAACCCGTCGAAAATTGGGTTCAGCGTCTGGACTTCTGCAAGCGTGCCCGTGGTGGCCATGCAAAAGAAATTGAGTTCCATACATAACGGCATCGAACGTACTTTCACAGGAATAAAGAATTACATTGGTATCTAAAACCGGTTTTGTTTTATTTAGAAAAACTTTTGTAGCGCTCTTATTGAAAACCCCGTTACTTGGCCATCCCATTTAGAGATGCGCGGTAGTTGTGGGCAGTTCTTGACTTCGGGACTACAGACCATAGAGATTTTATAGCGGCCTGGCTGCCAGTGTAGATGGTGATACCCCATGCGGTGATGACCTTTCGTCCCAGGCAAACGGTAACTTCTCCTATTGACAAGTAGGCGAACTATTCCACAATATCGGCAACCCTAACTCAAAGATAACCAATTACGGCCTTATTCATAATAATTTATGAGAGGTTTGAGAGACGATTTATCACACCAAAATTATCTCTGAAACCTATAATGACTTTGTATGAATAAGGCCGTTAGAGTTGTCGGATAGGCCAATTATCTGGATGTAATTCTGGATCCGAAACTCAACTGGAAACTTAATATTGAACACAGATTTAAGAAAGCTCAAGGTGCCTTCTACGCTTGCAAGAAAATATTTGGGAGAAAATTTGGCCTAAATCGAAGATGGTATTATAGATGTACACGGCTGTGGTTAAATCCGTTCTAACCTATGGAGTATGGGTATGCTACTCGGCTCTGGAGAAAAAAAGAATAATGTCAACAGTGCAGAGAGCAGCTTGCGTTGGCGTTGACAGGGGCATTACGGATTTGTCCTTCTGCTCTCAATATGATGATAAACAAGCTTCCGATTGAACAGTTTGCCAAGAGTGTAGCTGCAAAAATTGCTTTGCATCTTAGAGAACTGAAGTGTTGGACCCAACGAAGCTATGGGCATAATCGGATTCTGTAAAATTTTCCTAGTGTAGTCATACCTGAAAGAAAAGGCTATGCTAGTCCACAGTTGAACTTCGGGAAAAACCTCAGAACAATCATACCGCATAGAGAAGAGCAGAAGAAACACTCACCATTACAGGATGTTGACATCGACATACATATATATGAATGGATCTGAGACGGATAGTGGAGTGGAAGCCATGGTTTACTCAACATCACTGGGTATAACACTAACAATAGCTATTCCTGTTTTTAGCAGTATCTTCCAAACGGAAGTTGTGGCAATATTGGAGGCGTGTATTCAGTTGCGAAATCACATTATAGTAGGGAAGATTCTGTGCGAATCTTCTCGGTTAGCTAAACGACTATAAGGGCTATATCCTCAGGGGAGAATAGATGGATACTGTTCGTGAACGCAGGAGGCTGCTAGAAGAGATAGGCGCCACTACAAGAATTTCCCTAGTGTGGGTTCCGGTTCATACGAATATAGCCGGACACGAAGACTCAGATAAACTAGCCAGGATAGGTTCAAGTGGAAATGCGGATGCACGAAACGTGATTGAATCCCACCTAATACCCCTGACACACATGTGGTCTACAGACCATACTAGCATTCAATACCACATGTGTGTCAACCTATACTACCATTAAACCATTGAACAAACTGGTTTATAGGGCGTTTAATTATAGTTCATATACTACGTTCCGAAACGTAGCATAAATGTAGTATTGTAATAAATATAACTAAGCATAGCTCCAAAAAAAAACGCTTTCTAACACTGGCAAAAAAACACTTAAACACAGCTCAATCAAATGTCATTTGATCAGCTGGGATTTGATCAGATGTTACTCATTTATTTGTTATTAATTAAAATGTCGAAACCGGTGAAAAGAAATGTCCTCGGGACAAAAGATATTAATATTATTATTGATATCTGGAGGGACAACATCGAAAAATTAAGAGGAGTTCACCGAAACGTGCACGTATATATATTTTTCTTCTTTGCACCGCAACGTGCACGTAATTTTTTTCTTGGTTTCTTTTTCCATGTTTCTTGCCATATGATGAAATGTCAATTGACCGTATGATCAAATGTCAAATGAAACCACAATGTACATGTGTGTCACTATATTGTAGTATGTTAAACCATAGTATTCAGACAATGGTTTCTATACTACATGTGTGTCAGGGGTACAAGAGTGGTGTGTAACGTGATTGATGTCCACTTCCACCAGGAGGCAGATAGACACTTGAGAGAATCAACCATAAGTCGCATATCACTATGCATATGGACTAGATACGACGGAAAGAGGACCAAGTTACTTATGACTCTGAACGAGAATACAAGAACAATTGGAATTGGGATTTCTTTTGATTTCGTCTTTTACAATATTTGTCCCAGTCCCTGTCTATTGATGTCCTGCGGATTTTACACCAGCTCATGTTGTATCTGTTCCTGTCAGCGAATTTTCTATTCGTGTCCTTCAGCATCATTTTCACTACACCTAGTACTATATCAATTTTATACCTGCTCCTGTTTTGTATGTCCCCGCCATCCCTGCCATCTTTGTTCCAATTATGTTTTATGTGTTCACTGTTCACAGTTAATATTCGTCTACTAAGCTTCGTTTTCACTACTTTCCACCTATTACATTTCTGTTCCTCACGTTTTGTTCCCATTTTATGCCAATTGTACCAAATCTCGTCTTTGAATGCATTATTGATTTTGCACCTGTTCATGTTTCGTCTGTTCCTGTCCGCACTGTTCCAGTTATGTTGTACCCACAGAGTAAGATATAAAGAGTGTGCATGTGTGTTTCAGTTCCACAAAATTCTCATCGAAAGTCTCTGGGCTCAGGCCCAGCTGGTCGACTTCCTAGCTGCAAATTTGATACAGGACAGAATGTGAAAGAGAGTGAGCGATAGGCGAAATGTAAAAACTCAGTTTCAATTTGATTTTGTTGGCAACAATGACTTTTAACATAACTTTATATGCAATAAGCCTGTTTTTTTTTAATCCCTGCTAAACTAATTTTTCGACGACATTGTATGGGGAGACGCTTAATATCGCTTAGCTCCCCATACAAAGTGGTCGAAAAATTAGTTTAGCAGGGAATACAAAAACTGGCTCAATGAATTACTTTTGACTTAAAGAACACAGCAATTTCCTTTACTTTTTGTTTGTGTTACGTCCTATTACTTGCAGAAAAACTAGCATAAAAAACGTATCAAAGCCGCCGTTAGCCCAGTGACTTTCGACGAGAATTTAGTGGAACTGAAACACTCATGGCTTCTCTTTAGTATTTCTCTATGGTTGTACCCACAGAGTAAGATATAAAGAGTGTGCATGTGTGGTTCAATTCCACAAAATTCTCGTCGAAAGCCACTGGGCTAACGACAATTTTGAGACAGTTTTTTACGCCCATTTTTTCATCCCGAATTTGGACGAAATACTAATAAAAAGAAAGAAATAAAATTGTTGTGATTTTCAAACCAAATTTGATTTATTGCACATAAAGTTATTTTAAAAGTCATAAGTGTCAATAAAATTCAATTTAAAATCAGTTTTTTTTTTCAATTCTCCTATCGCTCATTCTCCTTCATATGCTATCATGTATCAAATTTTCAGCTAGTAGGTCGAACAGCTGTTTCATCGAAACCCTCTGGTATTTCCTGTCTGTTCGTTTGAGCAGAAGTCGGAGTTCACAACTTTAAAACTGCGGAGTTGGAGTCGGAGTTTTCAATATTTTAGCAAAACTCCACACCCTGGTTTTAAGTTTGTTTTTGTAAGAATTATAAAATAAAAGTTGTGCACCCTAATCAAAGAGTATCACACACTTTCGACGTCTTAAAATTTTAACTTCCGATAACTAAGGAGGTATCGAAACTTGTATGTATATTAAGCGTGTTTTTTATTTCCCGTTAAACTAATATTTCGACGAAATAAAAAGACACGCGGGAAATAAAAAGACACGCTTATTCTTTAGTCGATTTTTAGTTTACCATACAAAAATCCATTCTCTAAAAGAAAACTATATTAATTTTCGATAAGTACGATAAAAGTAAAAACCCACGAAGGAAATTCAATTTATTTCTATCAGAAAATGTTTTCGGATCGCAGCGCTTCAAGTATTACACCCTATTTACACCCCAATTCTGTGTATGTGGTAACAATCAAATTGTAACCACAAACTTGTTACAAAGTTGTCACCATTGTTTGTATCTGGTATTCTGCCAACACAGTGACAACGAAAAATTCTCCTCGTAACAAATAATTCACCTCACAGCAACAGGTTGTCAAAAGCAGGGACAAAAAAAAAAACATATGGTTTTCTGCACAAAATGAACGCGGTAAAAAAAAGAAAAGTTAGTATTTAATATATTTATGTAATATTGAATTAAAATTAATACATTATTATTTAGGAAATTTGAGCGCACCGCAAAGGCACAGCTGGAATGGTATAATTGCCTTTCACAAGGAACATCCAGAGATGCTAAGCGGAAAGAATACATATAGAAGAAGAAATTTACTTTAGCGCCAACTCTCTGATCTACATATATCAAAATTTCACCACCGACAGAAGCTTCTGCACTGAGTTCAAAAAGTTGTTTTCCCCCCGCAGTCGGTCCCAATTCTTGAGATATAGCCCTTTCAAGCTTGAGTATATAATTGTTCGTATCTCTGGGATTTATAATCCGATCTGGTTGAAATGGGTATCATTATAAAGGTCTTTCTAAGCTCTATAAATCAGTGTATAAACATATTTATTTTTATTATCCCATAGGGGAGCTAATTAAAAAAAAAACTTTTTTAACCTCACTTTTCTGCTAACAATTTATTTTTTTTCAAAAAATGCCCTATTATACTTATTTTTTGGCAGGTTCCGATAATTCACAAGATCTTTGCCCTTTTTATAGGTATATTACTCAACAATATCCCTTGAAAGACCGGAGATATTTACGTTAAAAATTTTGTAATACTTTTCGCGCATTTTCAAGTTCTTTCTTCTTTCTGCTTCACTTCCATAGGACAAAGTAACAAAAGTCCAAATTTTTGTAAATTAATTAATGATCAAATAAATCAATTTAATTATGCCCTCTTGTCGTTTTGGTACAAAATATATTATTATTTTTTCCCGTATACAGTTTTATTGTTTACTTGCAGAATTTATAAAATGATTTTGTATCAACTTTCCGGCAAATAAAACAGCTGTCACACACTGTTACCTCCTCTTTGGCAGGTAACAGGTTTTGTTACTTTTGTCACCAAAAAATGTGTCAGAATACCGATTTGTGACAATTGTCACATAGCTGTCAAATAGTAACCGTGGTGACATTTGTAACCCTACCAGAATAGGGCTGTTAATGTCCGATTTAAAAAATAATTATCAAATTAAAATTTTTTATAACAAAATTTAAATTTGAAGAGGCAATAGAAGAAATATGTTTAATATTAAGCTTGCTTTTTTAATTCCCGCTAAACTAATTTTTCGACGAGTTTGTATGGGGAGCCGTTTAAAATCGCTTAGCCCTCCACACAAAGTGGTCGAAAACTTAGTTTAGCAGGGAATACAAAACCGGCATATTGTCGCTCTTTAAACAATCTCTATTAAATTGTTAGTAAAATGTGTATTGACTTCAAATCTATATGTAGGATTAAAATTTTTTATATGTGACTGGGGAAGTTAGTAGGTCCCGTAGGCAACGGTCCGAAAAAAGTTTTGGAGAAAAACGACCGTGAAGTTAACAAGTTGATTTTGATGCGCGTGAACGCTTTTAAGGCTTGAAACTCGTTACTCGGGGCTTTCGGGGTCGCTGATTGCGAACCTGGTATTAGATTTTGAAAGTTCAAAATGGCGAATCTAATATGGCGGACTATTTTTGTAATATTCTTGTTTTACTGTCTTTCTTGCTTTTGTTTTACCGTTTTTTATCAAAAATGTCTATTTTGAAGCTATTTTATGAAAAAACTAATGCAGTTAGAAAGCTGCAGTGAAATTGCATTAGAAAGAGCGTGTTGTCTAATATAAGAATCATCAAAAAAATAAAAATCGCTTTTTTGGCCTGTAGGTCCCTTTTAACTTTCCCTGTCACATATATTGAATTTTGATTGGAAACTGCATTATGTAAAGGGTTTTTCAACAGAGACGCTACAAAAGTAAATCGATAGGGACAGCAAACGACGCCATATTTTTTCCCGCTCTTTTGACATTTCTCTTCAGTAAGGTTTGCCATTTCATCATGGAAAGATATACGAGCCAACAACGAGTCGAAATTATTAAAATTTACTACCGAAATTTGGAGTCAGTGGCCTCAACTTTAAGAGCGCTACGTCCAATTTATGGTCGTCATAATCGTCCTACCAGATCAACAATTGAGCGTCTAGTGGAAAAATTTGAATCCACAGGCACAGTACAAAATGTTCCCGTGCCAGTGAGACAAAGAAGTGCCCGTAGTGTCGAGAATATTGCTGCCACTGAGGCTTCAGTTCAAGAAAGCCCAAATGTGTCTCTCACACGTCGTTCTCAAGCGTTGGGCATCTCTGTGACGTCTGTGAATTTTGCGAAAAGATCTTGGCCTACATCCTTACACGATCAAATTGACGCAAGAACTGAAGCCGCTTGACCACCATAAGCGTCGTATGTTCGTGAATTAGGCTGAGCAACAACTTGAAAATGATTCGGATTTTCATTGGAAAATTATCTTCAGCGATGAGGCTAATTTCTGGCTGAATGGCTTCGTCAATAAGCTAAATATGTGTTATTAGTCAGACAGCAATCTACACGTAATCCATGAGTCATCATTGCATCCCGAAAAAATTACGGTTTGGTGCGGTTCATGGGCCGGCGGCGTCATTGGGCCGCACTTCTTCCGTGATGATCAAGACCGGCACATTACTGTGAATGCGAATCGCTACCGTTCAATGATAACCGAATATTTTTGGCCCTAATTGGATAACTCCAACAGGACGGCGCACAAGCCACACAGCGAATGCCACAATCAATTTATTGGAAACCAAGTTTGGTGAACGTCTTATGGCCCAGTCGATTGGCCGCCTCGGTCGTGCGATTTGACGCCGTTAGATTATTTCCTGTGGGGCTACGTCAAGTCTATGGTCTATGCCAACAAGCCAGCGACGATTGATGAACTTCGTACGAATATCGAACGTGAAATTGCAACAGTATCGGCCGATTTATGCTTGAAAACCGTCGAAAATTGGGTTCAGCGTCTGGACTTCTGCAAGCGTGCCCGTGGTGGCCAAGAAAAAGAAATCGAGTTCCATACATAATGGCATCGAACGTACTTTCACAGGAATAAAGAATTTCATTGGTATCTAAAACCGGTTTTGTTTTATTTAAAAAAACTTTTGTAGCGCTCTTATTGAAAAACCCGTTACTTATACCAATCTACATATATTTTCGAGAAATTGCCTTGGAGAAATGTGTTAGTTTAATTACCATTCCCTTTCCCTCTCTATATATCTTTCGCTCAATCTCTATCCCTCTCTCTCTCTCGCTCTCTCTCTCGTCCATAGATTCAATTTATTGATGAATACACATACATATTTGTTGGCGCATTTAAGCAGTTGCGTTATTGACAACTATTTAAGACACGTTTCCAATTACACAACTTTGCAATTAGAACATAACGCGACTTACGGTTCTCACTTTCCGTGGCGTACGCCGACGCTAACGCTAACGCCAACACCAACATTGTGGCAGATGTGAGGAATAGTTGCAGTTGCAGTCGATGTTGTTGTTGCTTATTTCACATTGAAAATTTAGGTCAAGCTCAAGCGGTGTTTCTACTACACACGAGATTGGATACAAGGATGATACTCTCCATGAGAGACGAGCCGCGTTGCGTCGCGTCACACCGTTTGCTAGCAATCAACGTTGAATGTTATTGCTTATTCTAGGACAGCAATGGCAACAACGAATTGTTTTGTTGTTATTACAACAGAATAAACTTGAGAATGACAACAAAAGTGTTTGTAAACAACAACAAATGCTTCCAAACATCAATAAATTATTTAGAATCTAATAAATATTACTACACATTTGTCTTTGCGTTGCAATTACCCTCCTATTCCTCGTGTATACAACCATGTAGGAGTAGTCTTGTACTGTATGTCAGAGATGAGTTGGGACATAAATGGTACTATTTCATTGGTACTTATAAGATTTTTATTTTTTACATACATGAGACATTAGTCGTGATTTGGTTACAAGCAAGCGATTACCACTTGCTAAGTTGCAAAGCAAACGGTTATTTAGCGATAAGTGATTTTATTCGAAAATATGAAAATGGGTTGAAAACGGTAACAGATGTCAAAAAAAATTTTTCTTAAACTTAGCGAAAATGATTCACGTCGCTAAGTTTTCGCTAAGTCTTCGCTAAGTGCTTCGTACAAAACAAGCGATTATATAAGCAAGTGGTCTAACCAAAACACGCTTACTGTCAATCTTAAAAGCATTTTTCCGGCAATGACTTCTCTATAGATTTGTTTAAACTACGTTCACATTGCAATCAAAAACTCGAATTTCGATTTCATGCGAAAGAACAGCTGATAGGGAAAAGAAAGAACAATAAACTACACAACAAGACAGCAATAACAGTTTCATTTTTATATAGGCAAAATGCCTACATGGAATGTTTTCCTAAGGTAACAAAATTTTCAGATCAAAAACCTGACTAAAGTTACTTCCCTCTACATATACCGTTTTAAGGAGGTTTCAGCTTACGTCAATAAAGTAGCAAATGCGGTTTGGTGTCAGTAACTGGTATTTAAGGTCATTGACTGTTCCCGAACTTCTGCAGAGTCGAAAATGGAAATGGATTACTTGCTGAGTCTGACCAGCGGTCTTTCTTTCTGCTACCGTGTGGAAGATAACATGTGGAAGGTTTCGGACTCAGGGCCTTTCAGTTTATATTTTATGACCCACGGGAATATCATCTGGTGTAGCCTTAATATTATATTGGTTGCCGTTCCCCGTCATGGAACAGAAGGGTTCGAAACAACCCATCCCAACGCTGAGAACGCTACAGCCCACAATCTGTAGTTATTAGACCGTTTTGTCAGCGCTTGGCATTTAAATATATTAGTGTTTTGCAACGCTTTATTAATGGTGTGCTAAAAGTCATGAGTCATGAGAGGAACTGATAAGGATGTTACTTTCCTGCAATATCCCTGTGCTCCAACATCCATATTAGGTTGATATTAAACCAATTGGTAATTTTGTTTAGAGATACGCGGCAGTTGTGTCAGTTATTAAGATCGAAATACAGATGGCAGAGACGTTGAAGCTGGCTCACTATCAGAGTAATTGTTGACACCCCAATCTGTGGTGATATTTCGTACCAGACAGAGTGGAATTTCTCCTATTGACACGACTTTTGCATGACAGTCACATGAGTGATCTGAATACGATGAGTTAGAAAGGTGCATACTTAAGCACATATGCAAAATCTGGCTGGATGAACCCATGCCCGATGATTGGAGTCTTAGCATACAATGTCCTGTTTTCAAAAAAAAAAGTCGACCGTAGTATATGTATAAACCATCGTGGTACAAGCCTTTTATCCATCGCATACAAGGTCCTCTTGAGCGTATTGTACGAATAATTAAGCTGTTTGTAGCAGACCTGATCGACCGTATTCGGAGTGGCTTCAGGCTTGGAAAATCATCTATCGGCCAGATATTCACTTTACGACAAATACTGGAGAACCCCCACGAAGAGCAAATCTTTACCTATCACCTCTTTGTAGATTATAAGGCTGCCTTTTATAGCCCGATACGGGGAAAACTATACCAAGCTATATCGGAGCTTGATATTCCTGATACGCGAAGACGTCTTTTTAGAATGACACTGACCGACACGAAATTCTAAGTAAAGATTGGTAAAGACATCACCGAACCAATTATAACGAGGCGAGGCCTCACGCAGGGCAACACCCTAGCATGCGATCTCTTCAACATATTAATTGAGATCATCGTGTGAAAAGCTGCAGTCAACATGAATAAAGCTATCACCAGCAAGTCACATGCTGCTCGGGTATGCTGACATCATGGGGCAAAATCTGCGAGAAGTTACTGCAGTCTTTACGGGAATTGAGAAGGAACCATGAAAAGTGAGTTTGGCAGTAAACGAGGACATGACAAAGTTAATGGTTGCGTCAAGCAGAACATTCACCCGATTGGTTAAAAGGGTGAACGTTGATAACCGTTACAATTTCGAGGTAGTGGATGAATTTATTTACTTCGGATCTGCCGTGACCAGAAACAATAGCGTCAGCCTAGATATCCAAAAGAGAATTGTGCTTGTAAACATGTGTTATTTCGGGATAAGCAAGCACTTCAGAGATATGACGCTCGTTCGTGGGTTCTATCAAATGCTGATCAAACATCACATTGAGTCTTCGACAAAGAGTATGGAATTTTAAATAGACAAGAAAATTTACTCATGGAGTGGAATGGCAACAAAGAAAACGAGAAAAGCGTCTCGTTTCTCTGCTCTCTCTCTTCGTTGAATATTTCAATATACGAGCAGTTTTTTGATGATGTTATTGTATCTAACTATAGAAATTCCAACATGTTTAAGCAAAATTCTATAAACTATGTAAAAGGTATGAAATAATCAAGTTGTGACGCGAGAGCGAAATGCATTTGAGTGATTCGCGTCGACTTTTTGGTTCTCGTCTACGATGGTTGCCAAATTGCGCAATTTGTTTCTTCTCTACCTGTACATCCTCTTTGTCTTCGAGAGAAAACTGCTCCGAAAAATATATGGCACTATAATAGAGAACAGCGAGTACCGACCACGCATGAGCCACAAGCTGTATAATCTTTATTCCGACATCGATGTTTTATCCGTATTTAAATATGGCGTTTAAGCTGGCTGGGCCATGTCAGTAGAATGGATCAGAATGAACCAGATTGCGAAAGGTATTCGAAGACGTACTTGAAGGACATGGACAAATAGGACTTCGCTGGAAAGACCAGGAGGAATATTGCCTGCGAGAGCTTGGCATACCAAATGTAGGAGAAAATCTGATGACCGACTTGGTTGGAGAAAAATGTTATCCTTATTTTGTAAGGATTGTTCTCTGTGTTGTTTGAGGTCTGTGTTGTTTGAGGTCACATAGGTAAGTAATCCTAAGATCTGGATATAAGCTGTCCAGAGTATACTCCAAAACCTATCTTGCTATTTAGTTTATAGGCATCAATGTAGAAGCATAAACAACTCATAGGAGATTGCTATTTATATTTCGGGAATAGCAAATAATAACAAACATTTTTAAATGAGAATGGCTTTTTTGTTTTTCAAAATATTCCTTCATGATCAATATACTTTTGCATTAGTTCCAACCATTTGTCATAGCAGTTTTTCCATTCTTCTAGAGACACCTCCAAAACATGGTTTTTGAACGCTTCAACTGCTTCTTCGGCGCTCGTAGATCGTTGACCACGTAGTTTATCTTTGATATTCGGGAACAAGAAGAAGTCATTGGGTGCTAAATCAGGACTATACGAAGGATGTGGCATCAATTCGATGTTTTGACTGCTCAAACATGCACCTGTTTGACGAGATGTGTGAGAGCTCACATTGTCATGATGGAGATTAATTCGTCTTTGGCGGTTGGTTTTACGAATTTCTCCGAAGACTTCCGGCAAACAAATGGCTGTGTACCACTCAGAATTGACCGTCCTACGTTGCTCAAGCCGAACAGTGGCCACATGACCCATTCGGCTGAAGAAACAGGCCACCATTTGCTTCACTCTGCTTCTGCCACGATCAACTTTTGTTGGATTTAGCTCGTCTTGAAAGGCCCACACGGTCGATTGCTGTTATGTTTCCCGCTCATACGCATATATCCATGTTTCGTCACCTGTCACGATTTTATACACGTCTTTTGGAGCACCACGGTCAAACTTTTTAATCATTTCCTTACACCAATTGACACGAGCATTTGTTGAGCGATTGTCAAATTATGTGGGAACAAATCTTTTCTACAGCAAAATGTTCATGCAAAATCGAAGGTATTGCAGTGGAACTAAAGTGCCAGGATGCCTCTATCTCACGATATTTGACATGATGATCTTGCATTATCAGATCACGCACAGCATCGATGTTTTGTGACACAACAACCGATCTTGGACGACCTTCACAAAATTCATGCTGGAGCGAACGGCGTCCGAGACTAAACTTTTAATATCTGCGACTTACAGTGGTTTATGATGGTGCCTCATCACCAAAAATCGAAAAAAGTTGATTGAGACACTTTTGTCTCCATAATTCACGTCGAAAATCGTAAAAAGTCACCGTGCGAAAATTGTCACGGATAAGTTCCTTTTTTTACCGAGATGAATTTTTCAACACACTGTACAGGTGTTTCAAAAAAGTCATCCGTTTTGTTTGGCTCTCATTTTTTTTCTTAATGAAAAACTTTGATCCTGTGTTTTGATTGTGTTTATTTGAACCTTTAGAATTTTATTGGTTAAGTTGAGAAGATGGTATCGGTTTAATGGGCGCCGTCACAATTCATTACCATACGTGCTCTTTTTATGGCATGTTCCATCACTTCGGCGAGAACTTCGGGCGACAAATTCTCGCACTCGTGTCGAATGTTAACCTTGAGGGCTTCCAGGGTCTCGGGCTTATTCACGTAAACACGGAACTTCAAAAAACCCCACAAAAAAAGTCTGGAACGGTTAAATCGGGCGATCTTGGGGGCCAGTGCAAATCGCCAAAACGAGAGATGAGGCGACCCGGAAACGCTGCCTTCAGAATACCGGTTGTGGCTCGCGCAGTGTGTGCCGTTACTCCGTCCTGTTGGAACCACATGTTCTCCAGTCGTAATTCGTCGAATTTCGGCAGAAAAAACTCGATTAACATGGCCCTATAGCGCGCACCGTCCACTGTTGTCGTTTGACCAGCGGCGTTCTCGAAAAAAATTGCCCGATGACTCCTCCAGCGTGAACAGCGCACCATGCAGTCACTTTGAGGGGGGTGTAATGGCTCCTCGTGCATCACTCGTAGATTTTCGGTGCCCCAGAAGCGATAGTTTTGCTTGTTCACGTACCCACGGTGGAAATGAGCCTCATCGCTCATTATGATTTTGGTGGAAAAATCGCCCACGAGATTGAGGATGGCTTGGGCGTAGGTTACACGCGTTTGGGGGTCGACAGGCAGCAGCTGATGCACGGACTGGACTTTGTATGGGAACATGCGCAGGTCTTTGACCAAAATTCGCCATATGGGCGACCGGATGATGGCTAATTGCGAGGCACGGCGTCTGGTCGATGTTTCCGGCGACAGCTCGACATCCTTGGCAACAGCGGCGATATTCTTGGCAGAATGGGCGCTCCGGGGCCGGCCACTCCTGACAACGTCCCGTGTGGTCCCATACTCTTCAAGGTTAGTGGCCAAACGGCGCAGTGTTTGCGCAGTCGGTGTCGGACGGCCGGGGAATCGGCGACGCTATTCGCGCTGCGCCAACACCACAGACGAATTGTTACGCAAAAAATAAACACGATTATTCCGCGTTCTTGAGGAGTGTATCGCTCCATGGCTTATTTACTTTTATTCTACATCTGTCTAGTCCACAAATGTCAAAACAGATTTGACATTGGCGGCCATTTGCAAAAATAAGAGCATCTTCCAATAGGGTGGTCACTTTTGAAGCACCCTGTAGATACAACAAATAGTCCTTCGAAGTGAAAACGCTGTCGGCATATTTATACTAAAAAATTTCAAACTTTCCAATGGAAGTTCCAGTTTGCATCTGGGAACACTAGTATTGCCAGTTGCCGAAATATAAATAGCAAACCCTCGTATATCCTGGGGCGCATTCCTATTAGTCCTGGCTATCTAGGCCGTCGGTGGTGCAATGGTAGTGTGCGCGTCTCTTGTGCATGAGGACGTGGGTTCGATCCCTACTCTGACCACCTTAAATTTCTTTCGACGGCGGTCACCTCGCTTAGTGACGGCGACACTATCGTGTATTTAGCCATGAAAAAGCTTCTCAAAATACCGTTCGGAACCAGTGTAAAACTGTAGGTCCCAATCAGTGAGAATAAAACTAGGACTCGCACAGCTCGCTGGTTGCGAGAAGCTCTCCCTAATCCCCTCGTAGGATTTAACCGGAAACCATTTATTTTTTGTTTTTATCTAGGACAGAGGCCCATTTTAACGTGAATTCCGTGACTTTAGGAAATTGTGATCCATCGCGAATAATGTCATAGACGAATTGCTGACTTTGCCAGGCCACTAATTCTTGTAGTAACATCAGCCAGACTAAATGGCCCCAAAAACTGGGCAAGAGTTCCTTAACATTTTTCCCTGAAACGCACATTTTATAAATATAATTACGCATTTAGCACAGGTCTTTGTAGGACAAAATAACATCCCATTACATATCAACTGACAGCTGTCAAACTGACTATCGCAGAAAGTGTTACCACTTTAGAGAAACCCCATTAAATACAATTGTAAAATGAACGGTTGAAAACTCGAAATGTATGTACCAAAGTGTAGTAACTTATTATCATCCCTGGCGTCAGCAACTGCAAAGGCCATTTAGTATATTGATTTAAAGCGCTTAGTTTTGTTGCTGTTTATGCCGCCATCGCAGTCATCGTCGTTGCTGTTGTTACTAGTAGTGTTGTGCTTTATTATAGTAAGTATATTTAGTTGTATAGTATGCATTCTACACCTGACATTGATCTAGTTTCGGAATGAAAACAGAAACATAAACAAACACTCGCACACAAACGCACTCTAATTGCGGCGGCGACCTAGAAGAGTCGTTGTTGTCATAGTCACACCAAAGTTGCACCATGCCGCATTTGAACATGCAACAAGCTTCAGTTAAGAAATAGGTCAAAGTCAACGACAAACTCGTACTAGTTAGTATGTACAATAGTTAGTATATATGTATGTGTATACTCTATTGCATTTTCATGCACTATATACATACATACATATAGAAATATAGATATTAGATGTGCGTGAGTGTTTGTGTGCATCCAATACACAAAGAAAGTATAGAATGCATTACAGTAGATACCACCAGAATGGACACATTTTTGTTACAACGCTGTGAAGGTTATCAGACACATGTCCATACATACATGCACCACAAACATACATATATATACATACTTTGGTCTCGTACACTTGCACTCTCAGTTACAGAAATGGCGCACAAAGTATTTTCAAACCCACACACTCACACATTGCTATACACACATCGACGCACTAGTAATGCTCCGAGAAATCAGGCCAGGGTTACCGAGCTGACATTGACATACATTCGGCAGAGACGCCGCCATTTTTCCACATTGTTGTTAGTAGAGTTCTCTTGTGGTGCTTCTTGTTCTTGCTCACCAACTGATGATATTTTGTTTTATTGGCTTCCATAGCAAATGTGTCCGTTTTGTTGTTGTCGGTTGCTCTTTTTTTTTCTCTTCTTCATTTTGATTGCATTATGTGGGAAGGTCAGTGTTAACGTGTTTTTTGTTCATTCTACTGCAACTACCATTTGAAATTGTAGACTCTCAAGGTAGCATTTTTGGCGAGGGTGGTGGTAGCGCGGCGTTACGTCCTCAGCAATCTTGATTTATGTTGTTTTTCTTCGTTGTGATGCTGTCTTCTCTTGCCCAATAGAGTTTATATTGGAACGTCCTTGTTCGGATATATATATGTGTGTGTGTTATTGTACAGTTTTGAAGGATTTTCACAGGTGTTTGTTGCAAGGTTACCCATTAATAAATGCTAAATTTCAAGGATATGTGTGAAAAGTCAATGGGAACGACAAGTTGTAGTAATAAATATTTAAACTTAAATTTAAATTCTAGAAGAAAATATGTACAGGTATGGATGCCGAGCAGAGTCGTTGAGATAGGTGAAAATAATGGCGGGATCAAAATAAAACCTTAATATTTACAGAATTTTCCAGTAACTACATCTAACATATAATATACTTTTCAATTATTTAAGGTCCAAGGTACTCGCAAACCCACAGCCTAGTTTGCAAGGTCCCTATGGACCTTTGGCCTATGGCTTAATTTAACTTTTGGGCACTGAATCTTTTAAAGCAATACGTCAGGTCGTCGGTGGTGCAATGGCCAGTGTGTGCGGCTCTTGTGCATGAGAACGTGGGTTCGATCCCTGCTCTGACAAACTTACATTTTCTTCGACGACAGCCGCTTCGTTTAGTGATGACAACAGTATCGAGTACTTAGACATGAAAAAGCTACTTAAAACACCGTTCGGAACCGGTGTAAAACTGTAGGTCTCAATCAGTGAGTGAGAAATTAGAAAGCGCACAGCTCACTGGTTTGTGAGAAGCTCTCCCAAATCCTTCACGGGATGTAATGAGAAACGATTTTTTGTAATACCTCAGCTGCGTCTGTATAGGCTGGGCTTTAAACAGCTGGATATAGCACTGCTTTTCCAAGCAATTAAGGCTGAACTTCAGAGCAACGAAGATCCTACTGGTCAACGCTCTTACAAACAAGGACATAAGGTTTGATCAAACTTGAGCTTTATCGATTCATGGTTATAGGGACATCCCTAACGAATTCATAGAGGGACACAAACGAATGCAGAAGAAAGTCGAAACACTATCAGACATTACCCCGTGTTGAAGATTTTAACAATATCCATCTCAGGAAATGGATTGGAAAACATTAAGTTAATTTGTACCCAATACGAACTTTTTCTGAAAAAAATATGAGGCTCTTCCGGGTTTACGAAAAGATCATTGAAGGATGATTAACTGGCGTAGATCTAAAGGGTGTCCCTAAATTTACGCTACATTAAAATTTGCTGCTATCGACGTAGAAAAGAGTTGGCAACCCTAAAAAAACAGCTGACAGCTGACAGTTCAGGGTTAATAAAAATGGCAAATTACACGATAGAACAGCGTGTCTTCATTATTGAACAATATTTCAAAAGTAATGAAAGTTTTGCGGTCGCAATTCGGTGTTACTGGTGTTCGATATCGCGACATGATAACACAGTTTTTTTTTTTGCCGAAATTGAATGAAATTGATGTGGCCATTATTTGGTTTCAACAAGACGGTGCCACATGTCATACAGCTCGTGAAACTCTTCAATTACTGCAAGAGACATTTCCAGGTCGCGTGATTTCTCGATTTGGTGACCAGAACAGGCCCCCAAGATCGTGTGATCTAACAACATTAAATTTTTTTATGGGGTTTTTTAAAATCACAGGTCTATGTTAACAAGCCCACAACCACTCGTGCTTTAAAGGAGGAGATTCATCGTTGCATCAACGAAATTCGACCAGATTTATGCAGAAAAGTCATGGAAAATTTCGACAAACGAATACGATGTGTATGGAAAGCCGTGAAGACCATTTGCCAGATGTTTTATTCCATAAATAACCCTATCCCTATATTACCATAAGAAGAATAAAAACTTTGTTTTCTATTCAATTCAAATGTTGCGTGAATTTTGGGACACCAGCACCAGAAATGTGTCATTACACTCCTTTTTCTCAATCTAACCCAACCGATTAATGTGTTCCCTCACAATGCGCCTAGCAGCTCCAATTCCCAATGCGCCTAGCAGTTTCCAATTCCTTCATCCCTAGTCTACTATTTTCTTGTTTACATATCCTTCAAATTCCCCGAAGTAAATTTTAATTATGTCTTAATTTCAAAACATCTACGACAATACTAAGGAATCTCATGATGGTCACCCTGTTACAGCTCGAATTTATGTCCAACGTCACAGGGTTACCGTGTGGCCGTCGGTGGTACAATGGTTAGTGTGAGCGCCTCTTGTACATGAGATCCTTGGGTTCGAGCCCTGCTCTGACCACCTTAAAATTTCTTTCGGCGGCGGTCTCCTCGCATAGTGACGGCGACACCATCGAGTATTTAGCCATGAAAAATCTGCTCAAAATACCGTTCGGAATCGGTGTAAAACTGTAGGTCCCAATCAGTGAGTATAACACTAGAAAGCGCACAACTCAGTGATTGTGAGAAGCTCTCCCCTGTCCCTTCATGGGATGTAATGGGGGTCACAGGGTTACTATTAATAATTCAGACAATCACTTATCTCCACATAAACTAAATTTGTTTCTAGAAATACGGAGGCAGATCAATAAATCCGTGATTTTTTGAATGAAACACAGTTTTTTTTCAAAAAAAAAATAGTTTTCATCATAATCTCCTTTTAGCTCAATACACTTAGCCCAACGTTTCTCCAGTTTTTGGATTTCTTCCAAAAACTAGGATTTTTCGAGGTACATAAAATGGGCATTTGTTTGATCAATAATTTCTTGGTTGGAGCTAAATCTCGTTCCACCGACCCATTTCTTTTGGTTTGGAAATAGTCACTGGGGGCTAAATCCGGAGTACATGGTGGATGAGGTACCAATTCGTAGCCCAATTCAGGGAATTTTGCCATTGAGACTACACGTGTGCACCCGTGCGTTTATGGTCAATTGAGAGCAAACGCGGCACCCATCTTGCAGACAGCTTTCTTAAACCCAACTGATCATTTAAAATCGAAACCACACTGGAATATGAATTGACTATGGCATCAACAATCTCACGCACTTTTACTCTTCGATCGGCCAACACTATATCGTGGATTTTTTCGACATTTTCCGGTGTATTGAACTCAATTGGCCGTCCTGAACGATCAGCGTCATTTGTACTTGTGCGACCACAACGAAAGTCAGTAAACCACTCGTTTTAACCATTGAAATCGATGGTGCCAGAGTCCCCATAGTATTTATCAAGCTTTTCCTTGCTTTGATTGACGGTTGTTTTTGGAAAAAAAATATGCTGGTTGTACTTATGTGTTGAACAGCTGTTAAACGTAAAGTAAATGACGGTACTTGCGCAAAATTTGACAGTAGTCTATTAACAGGTGGTACTTGATGGGAGCAGTGTTGCAACATTCCAAATAGAAACCATAGGCAACCGGAGATCGATGACAAACCTGCCATTCTGTAAACAATAAGGTGGTGTAAGAGTTGCCATGGGCACCCCTCCTTATACAGGGTGATTCAGGAAGTTCCGGTCAAATTTCTCCAGCGTATTCCTTGGCTCATTTCATGAAGAAAAGTCCACTAGGACCATGTCCGAAAATGCAAGGGTGCGAAATAGCAGCGGGTTCAAATTTTCGGATTGGTGGTCGGAGGGTAGTAGGGTAAAGTTGCTAACTTCTGAGCCAGTGGTCGGCTGAGCAAATTGAGGTTATGTGAATTTTTTTTTCCATTTTTTTTTCGAAAGCTCATGTATCTCGGCGATTTGACTTTTTTCTACTTTTTTTATTGATTCTGAAAGGCCTTTTAAAGACCTTTCCAACAAGCCCTTTCCAAATCCGACCACTGGCTTAGAAGTTAGCAACTTTACCCTCCGACCGCCAATCCGAAAATTTTGAACCCGCTGCCATTTCCCACCCTTGCATTTTCGGACATAGTCCTAGTTGACTTTTCTTCATGAAATGAGCCAAGGAATACCCTGGAGAAATTTGTCCGGAACTTCCTGAATCACCCTTTATATAAGAGATCATGACCTACATCCACCACTTTAAATCTTCCAGTTCGGCATATTACGAAATATATTTCGGCGAGCTAAAGGGGAAATCAAATTGTCAGTTCTCCTATAGAAATTGCTAGATTCTATTAATGTTTTCAATTCGAACCTGCGGCAAAAGAAGACTAGAAATTGAATAAGAAATAAGGAAAACAATCACCATTCAAGATCCTAATATAGTCATAGCTTTAGCCCCGCGATTCCAACTTATCAAAGCGTCTTGAAACGCAAAGACCTTCGAAATTTGTTGAAACGGTACAATTCTAGACAGATCCCGTTACTCTAGCGGACTCTATGATTTAACTGGTTAGGTGGCCTACATTCAATTTATTTACAGTCTTTATCTAACAAGTTTCACATAAAACCCAACTCAATGATAACAATTAAAATAAATGGTTTCCCATTACATCCCATGAAGGAATCGGGGAGAGCTTCTCACAACCAGTGAGCTGTGCGCTTTCTAGTTTTATACTCACTGATTGGGACCTACAGTTTTACACCGGTTCCGAACGGTATTTTTGAGAAGCGTTTTCATGGCTAAATACTCGATAGTGTCGCCGTCACTATGCGAGGTGACCGCCGCCGATAGAAATTTTAAGGTGGTCAAAGCATGGATCGAACTCAGCATCTCAAGTATAAGAGGCGAGCACACTATCCATTGCACCACCGACGGATATCTTAATAAATTATTGGATCATCTTATTTTTGTCCATGACAGCAAGCTCTGTTATATCTTGTTCGTCCGACCACAGGATTACACCATAAAGTCTGTCGAGAAGTGGCTAATAATGATTGCAAAACTCAACTGCGATACATTATTTAGCTTCTTGGGAGGGTTCGCACACAGTGCTTTCAAGTCCTTTACCAAATCCTTCCACACACTTATTTTCTGTAGGTGTATTTGATGTTGCTTGATGATTGTCGGTGGTGCAATGATTAGCGTGCGCGTCACTTGTACTTAAGAACGCGGGTTCAATCTCCGCAGTAACTATCTTTAACTATTTCGGCAAAAGGTCACCACGTTGATTATGGTTCTGTATCGGTCACCATTTGCAGTAACCGTGTTACCCATAGTGTTCCCGAAAAATAAAATCCAATGTCACCTCCGACCAAGCGGAGAATTGTGATTGAGAATAGATGTTATTTTGGGCTAAGCCAGCACTTTAGAGATAAAGCCCACTCTCGAGTAACAAAATTCCAACTATACCAGACTCGCAGAATCCTGGGTATTATCGCAAGCAGACGAAACATCTGTAGGAGTCTTCGAGAGAAAAATTCTGCGAAAAATTTAGTATCGGCGACGCATGAACCATGAGCTGTATGATCTATATCCTGACATTGACATAGTTAAGGGTATCAAAATAACGCGACTGCGCTGGCTAGGCCATGTCAGTAGAATGGATGAACACGAACTAGCACTAAGGGTTTTCGAAACCGAACTCGAAGGAAGACGACAAATAGGAAGTCCTAGACTCCGCTGGAAGGATCAGGTTGACGAATCCCTGCGTACACTTGGTATTGCCAACTGGAGAGATATTGCAAAAGATTGAACTGGTTGGCGAAATATGTTATCTTCATTTTGTAAGGTCCCTGACCCCTCGGGGTTGTTCGTGACTGGATAAGTAAGTAAGTCACCTCCGGCGTAAATTGCCCTCCATCCAGTGACTTTGAGTAGATGTAATGGCTCTTCGTAAATGACACATGGACTCT
This sequence comes from Phaonia tiefii, assembly GCA_963931995.1. Lineage (NCBI taxonomy): Eukaryota > Metazoa > Arthropoda > Insecta > Diptera > Muscidae > Phaonia > Phaonia tiefii. The sequence goes on along the minus strand of OZ008369.1, from coordinate 258,079,854 downwards.
CAATGCCCCAGAGGCGCAAATGTATTTATGTATCCCTTCAGATGAAAGTCAGTCTCGTCGGTCATGATAAATACTTAATTAGGTAACCTCACAGAATCCAGATAACATGTTTCATTTTTCTGCAACCGGCTCGATCTACAGCTTTTCTCCTCCAGTTGCAAACAACAAGCTATCGCATGCAATATTACAACACCTGGTCTTTTCAGAAAAGTCTGATAAATATCAACCGAAAATCGTCCACTGTGTCGTCGAGCTTCATAAGAGCATTAGCTTAGGGTAGAAGCGATTGACAAACTGTATGCAGCATTGTGTTGCCCTTTGTAAGGAAACCAAAATGGTCTGCAGCCATGTGCACTGCCGGACTTAGGATGTGATCCCCTGGAATAGACATTTTTCTTCCCGAGGTTACAGCATATAACCAAGCCACGAAATCCACACCTCAATTTTGATTATAGGCCAACGTCAGCAATCGAACGACAGTTTATTAGGGGAAATACGCTTTCTGGCGAACAATTCCAATGTGAAATAATCTTCCGCATTTCGTATAACTTCGCAATACTTCCAATATCTGTACCAAATATCAGCAAAAGAGAGTGACCAGAGAAAGAAAAATTACTCTTCTTCTACTTGAAATAGAAGCAAAGACTTAAATTATTAGGTTATGTTAAGCAGATTCCCGGCAGTTTTATAGGCGGCAACTTCCACAAAATGAATACCTACGTCATTGGTAATACAAGTAACTACTCACTTTGTAATCCCTTATCGCTGGCCAGGTATCTATCTAGCTCATTGCGCTTAGTCCCATTACTAATCCGAAAGTAATGCAGAGTAGTTACAGTCGGCAATTTTCTGCACACAGGTTGTGCAGGAGTTAATTATTTTAAAAAATATTGAGACTTGTTGCTAGTGGTTTCAGCCAAACCGGATCTAATGGTTATTCAAGTATATTTAAGTACATAAAGTTTAAAAACCCGACTTTTGGTGGATGTTCTAAATCCCGGTTGACCGGATGTTTTGGTTGAAATATTCCTGCTAGTAAAGGGCACCTTAGACCAGCGGATTGGCGGGCCAACTTTCGAGTCGGGTCGACTCATCTCCCAGTATAAGGTGAAGTCGGGGAGTAGGGCAAAAATCAAAACTAGTTTGATTTTCAGAAATTCGGCCGGAAAGTCGGCTAGTGTAAGGCGAAACAATGCCCGACACAAAAGTCGGCCTGACAAATAGTCGGACGACTGGTCCGCAGGTCTAAGGTGCCTTTAAGGCAATTGGCATTTTGGGTGCAGGTAGATAGATAGTCAGTATATGTAGCAGTAGCTACATACATATGTAGTTAAATAGGAACTAGCTACATGACTGTAGAATGGTAATGAAGGACAGGTTAATTGGTACTCTCGTAGGATATTACTATTTCTATTTGCCAGTTGGAAACATTCCAAGTTGATTAGATGTTAGCTAAATAAATAAAATAAATGGTTTCCCATTACATCACATGAAGGGACCGGGGAGAACTTCTCACAATCACTGAGCTGTGCGCTTTCCAGTTTTCACTCACTGATTGGGACCTACAGTTTTACACTGATTCCGAACGGTATTTTGAGAAGCTTTTTCATGGCTATATACTCGATAGTGTCGCCGTCACTATGCGAGGTGACCGCCGCCGAAAGAAATTTTTTTTTTTTGAAGGTGGTCAGAGCAGGGTTCGAACCCAGGATCTCATGTACAAGAGCCGCGCACACTAACCATTAGCTAGTGCTGGTTAATTTCAGTTAAATTCTCTGACTGTTTGAAGAAAGAGGTCATGTGACCCATTTCCGGCTGTTTACTTGATCGGACCTTATCAGAGTGGCTACAGGCCTGGAAAGTCAACTATCGACCAGATACACATTACGACAAATCCTGATGAAAAACTACGAAAAACAAATCGGCACCTACCCCGGCTCTGTAGATTATCTGTCGGATCGTGAAATTCCTGCTAAGCTGGCACGACTTTGTAGAATGACACTGACCCGACATGAAATCCTCTGTAAATATTGGAAAAGATCTCACCGAACCCTTTAGTACGAGATGAGGCCTCAGGCAGGACGACATCGTATCATGCAGTCTCTTCAACATATTAATTGAGATCATCGTGAGAAAAGCTACAGTCAACATGAATGTGACATGCTGCAGCAAATGTTAGATGCAGCCCACGTATGCTGACATCATTGGGCGAAATATGCGAGAAGTTACTTACTTACTTACTTATCCAGTCTCGGACAACCCCGGGGGGTCAGGGACCTTACAAAACGAAGACAACATATTTCGCCAACCAGTTCGATCTTTTGCTTTATTTCTCCAGTTGGGTATACCAAGTTTACGCAGGGATACGTCAACCTGATCCCTCCAGCGGAGTCTTGGTCTTCCTATTTTTCGTCTTCCTTCGAATTCGGTTTCGAAAACCCTTCGTGCTGGTTCGTCTTCATCCATTCTACTGACATAGCCTAGCCAGCGCAATCCTGATATTCTGCGAGAAGTTACTGCAGTATTTTCGAGAATAGAGAAGGAACCATCATAAGTGGGGACAAGACAATATTAATGGTTTCGACAAACAGAAAATCCACCCGATTGAATGAAAGTATGAACGTTGATAACCAATAATTTTGAGATTATGGAGGAATTCACTTCCCTGGAATCTGCCGTAAACCGAAGCAATAACGTCAGCATAGAAACCAAGCGGAGATTATCCTTGCAAACAGGTGTTATTTCGGGCTAAGTAAACACTTCAAAGATAAGATCCTCTCTCGAGAAATGGAGATCTAATAGACTCTCATCAGACTCTCATACCACCCCTATGTTGATTTATGGCACAGAATCCTGGGTCATTTCGCATGCTGATGAAACATCACTGGGAGTCTTCGAAAGAAAAATGCTCTGAAATATTGATGGTTCTATAAGAGAAAACAGCGAGTATCGATGGCGGATGAACCACGTGCTGCATAATCTGTATCTCGACATCGACCATAGAGTCGATATTCCTCTCTTCACGTTATCTTGACGACGACGAGGTAGTAGGCCATTTCATCGAGTTCGAGTTGCTCTTCGGTTGGACATAATGGTGTCAGAAATAAAAGGGAATGCGCTATTTCGTTCGATGCAAAGAACATAATACAAAATTTTGTCTGGCATTAGCATCAATTTCAACACAACTTAAACTTATTTTGCTGCATGGACTATAATCTCTATGTCTTCTTTGGTCTCTCATTCTGCATTATTTCCCTAGTACCTTTTCGGTCAGCTGCGTCATAGAAACCCCCTGCATCGATGTAGTTAGGCGAGCCAAAATAGCGCGTTTACGCTGGCTAGGTCATGTCAGTAGAATGGATCATAATGAACCAGTGCGAGAGGTTATACGAAAACGTACTCGAAGGACATCGAGAAATAAGATCTTCAAACCTACTCTGGAAAGACCAGCTGGAAGATTGCCTGCGAGAGCTTGATCTTACCAACTGGAGGACAAAATCAGAAGATCGAGCCGGTTGGATATACACGTTATCCTCATTTTGAATGGTCCTTGAACCCTCTGGTTAAGTAAGTAAGTATACCTAAGACAGTAACTCGACTGATGTGCTCTCTTCGTATTCGCAGAAGTTTCTCATCCTTTTTGTAGGAAGTACTAATATTCCAAAGCCTTCCCCTAGGATGCCTAAAACTAGTTATTGTATCAACGGAGAGGTATTTGATTCTTAATCCCACTGAGGTGGAACAATATCAGCAAAAGTGCTTCATCAATTTGATTTCCACCTCATAGCCACTCGTTAAAATAGACCCCCAAAGTACTGAATCCAGTCACAACGCCCAGGAGTTGATTTAATTCGAGTTTGCCCTGCCCTATTTATCTACTTGCCTTGTTCGCATCTGGGCCACACCACAGGTCCGAACTCCGGATATTAAAAACAACTAAATATTTAAACGCTCGGTGGGGCATTGGTTAATGTGCGCGACGTGGATTCAATCTCCTCCTACTTATCACCCGTCATTACTTTCGGTGACTGTCAAATGGCTTAATCACCTCGACACTATCTAGTAATTAGCCACGAAAAATCTTCTCAAAAAACAATCGGATTCGGTGTAAAATTGCAGATGAGCGAGTATGCATTCATATAGAATGCGCACAGCTCACTAATTGTAAGATGCTCTCCCCTATTCCCATCAAGGTATGGAATGCAAAAATAAATTTAAGTAAATATTAAGAAAGTACGGTAGAAATAACGCGTTCCAAGAGAATAAACTATGAATAGAAAAATGTAAACGCCCAACTCCCTAAATCCTTGAAACTCATCGACCACCTTATCAGTTAAAAGTTTTCCTTGGAAACGATTCATTCATAAATATTCGTTCTAGAAACACACAGTGAAGAAGAAGAAGATAGATTTCAAGGTAACAAATGTGAAACCCCCTCAACATTGAATTCAATCCCATTCACACACCTTCTTCTTACATATAAAACAGACATAACCAAGCTAGAAGACTTTGGCAGATCGCCCCATCTCCATCACCATGTGATGAAGTGATGCGATAAAGTGATAAGATGCAACAAGTATTTGACTGTGTGTGTGCATTCATAGTCCATTTAACCTTAACCCACTTACCTAAAAACTCAACTCTCAATGTCATTGCAACAACACACACTATCGAATAGAGATGATGCTAGACCACATTTCTTCCCCTCGCTACGATCCACAAATTGCATTAGAATGGAAGTAGTCAGCAGGTCTCAAACTCACTCGCTCATTCATAGCGTTGTAGGGATGTATGTGTTGTCAGCATCTTAAGCGGCAGTGTGACAGAGAGAGAGAGAGAGAGAGAGAGAGAGAGAGCTGTTGTGTTACCTACCTACCTCCTTCCATTGCAGTTTTCTTTCCATATTATTGCACTGAAGGTTTCGTGTGCAATTTAACATGTTTCTAACATTCGATTTATTTGCTTTCGGTTTAAATATTCGTTTTGTGATGATGCTTCTTCTTCTTCTTCTACAACGGATCTACCCTCTCCCCCAACATATTTTTACACACTTTCTCAGTACTTTTCGATTTTTTCTTCCCTCAGTTGTAAAACAACTATGTTGCAGAAGCGCTGCATTGCTGATTGTTTGTTTTTTATTAAACTACTATTTAATGCAACACTGACATTGACGAATGCCAGCACTTGAAGATAGTGTGCGTGTGTTTGTGTGTAGTTGAATGCTGCAGCATCGTCTGTTTTGTTGTGCTTTTTCGGCGTTTAAAGGTCAACATGTAGATACAAACTACGAGGCTTTGTAGTCCGTGTATGCTCTTTCTCTCACAACTGCATACCGTATATGTTTTGCCCACCCGCCATTCAAACCCGTCAGATTCTCTGTCTGGTCTATGTTCATATACATATATATGTATGTATATAAAGCCGCCTCCTCATCAACGTCATAGCGACCGATGCCGGAGTCGCTCTATTATTAAGTTAAATGAAAAATGTAGCGAGCGGCTGTGGATGCTGATGATTTCAATTCATTCAATTCAATTAGTTGGTGGTGTTGTGGAAAATGCATCAAGTGCAGTTATGTATATCTCGATTTGACGTCTAAAGACAGGGACTTCTTCTTTGGAATGATAAATTGTGGGCTTACGAGGAATTTGGCTACCCTGGATATACAAAAAAGTAATGGTACTGGTGGTTTGGAACTAGCATTCCGAATTAGTAATGATATTAAAGTCAGTGGCTCAACCGGAATAGTATAAGAAAGGAGGACTCTTGAATTGCAAGAGGATAGAATAATAGTTAGGTTAGGTAGAATTGGTTGTCACCATTGACACACTTATAGCCTGTTTATCGATGTCGAATGAAAACATAAGCGAACAAAAAAGGATGTACAAGTAGAGAAGAAAAAACCGGCGCAATTTGGCAGCCCTAGTATAAGAGAAGCAAAAAAGTCGACGCGATTCACTCAAACGCATTTCTTTCCCTCGTCATATCTTGATTATTTCATACTTTTTACATACTTTATGTAATATTATTTAAATATGGTTTGGAATTTCTATAGTTAGATACAATAACATCATCCGAAAATTGCTCGTGTATTGAAATTTTCAACGAAGAGAGTAAGAGAACTAGCAGAGAAACGACACGCTTCAATCGTTTTCTTTGTTGGCATTCCACTCCATGTGTAAATTTTCTTCTCTACCATAGTTGCTTTATGAATTGCCACATCGACAGTTTTCATTTGATTACAATTTCCTTAAAAAATACTACTTTATTGTATAGGCTTGAATACAACTCTGCCGATTTATTGATACCGATTGTCAGTGGAAAGCAAAATAAAACAAACAAGACAAAGTAAACAAACAAAAGAAATCTAACAAATTGATAAAAAATTAAAACCAAATGTTGCCCCACTCCTCCTCCACCGAAAATTTGCTAGCTCGGACAACCGGCAAACTCTGGGTTTTTTTCATATGCTGAACTAGTGCCTGGAGCTGCTGCATCGTTGACTTTTTCAGACTATAATTTGCCATTCACTTTAATTTGAAAATTTGTATTTGATTTCCTTTACTTTTTATATTTCTTTGCCACTCGAAAACAAAACAGAAAGTGACTGTATTTGACACTTCCATTCGCAGTGTTGACAACTCATTCTAAATAGAGAAACCTAATTTTGTATGAAAACCTTTACGTATTCGAAATTTTCTTTCGACTTGTCGTTCGAGTCGTCGTTCGCATAAAGTGGAATTAGTGAAACCCAAATCAGATTTCTTTCGCTGACAAACGTTGCGAATGCATTCTTTTGACATCGAGAAACAGGCTATTAGTCCAATGAGGACCGTTGTAATACCACGGCACATCATATTCCATCCCCCTCGTTGAACCTGTAAAACGACACGGTATGGTTAATGGGCATTCAAGCGATATGATGCCTCAACCCGATAGTCCAGGATGTGGCTGAAGAAAAACTCAGCAGAAAGATCCTAAGATCATTCAGCTTAACTTCCGGAATGTCTGTTAGATCAAACCCGAAGTAAGATCCTACATATTTTCTCCTACTCATACAAAAGACCGGGCATTTGCATAAGAGATGTTCGACGCTCTCATTCTCCTCTTCATCCCTACAGCTACTGGAGTAATCACGAGCTGAAGTTCCAGGTCTAGACACGTGTGTGAACATTAAACCGTCTCCAGTGCTCAAAGCTACTAGCATAGAGATGTCTTGTCTAGGAATGGATATCAGGTTTAACGTACGCTTTAGTTCACAACTTAACCAGATCTACCTGGTGATCCTGCAATTTGTGCCACGAGACCATCTATTATTCGCACGTCTGAGATATTTGGTTTTAAGCATGAGCCTCCATGCATAAAAGGGCATACACACATGATCCATATCCAGTGGAACAGTTAAAGTAGTTCCGAATCTTGTCAGCTCATCTGCTCTATGGTTCCCTGGAATGTTCCTGTGCCCTGGCACCCATATAAGGTGAATATCGAATTGCTTCGTCATCTTTTATAGAGATGTGCGGCAGTTGTGGGCTGTTCTTGAAGTCAGGAATACAGATTGCAGATATTTTATAGCAGCCTGACTATCATAGTAGATGTTGTTAGCCCAGGCGGTGATGACGCCTCGTCCCAGCCAAAGGGCTACTTCTCCGATTGCGGTGACTTCTGATTGAGAGACACTACAGTGGGCTGGTAGCCTTTGTGCAAGGTCAAGACCCAGCTCTTCAGAATAGACTAATAAACCCTACCTTACCTTTCAGTTTGGAGCCGTTAGTGTAGAATCTTAAATACCTTCTATAACGTGGTAGGCATCCCTTCCAGTTCTGTTAGTCCGGGAAATGCGTGGAGAAATTCCACTCAAATGTTGAAGTTGGTGGCATGCAGTCAACTTTTACGGTGTATAGCCGAAGAATTAGGGTTACTTCACCGCAGTTTGAAGAAAAAAGAAATATTTTCCCAGTACATCCCATGAAGGGATAGGGGAGAGCTTCTCACAATCACTGAGCTGTGCGCTTTTCTCACTCACTGATTGGGACCTACAGTTTTCAGTTCCGAACGGTTTTTTGAGAAGCTATTTCATGGCTTATTACTCGTTAGTATCGCCGTCACTGAGCGAGATGGCCATCGCCGAAAGAAGTGTAAGGCGGTCAGAGCAGCGATCGAACCCACGTTCTCTCGCACAAGCGCCACGCACACTAACCGTTGCACCACCGACAGCCAAGATAAAGACTAACTGGAAATTGTAAAAGGTGACTTGCAGATGGATTCCAATGACAATACATAAATAAATAAATGGTTTCCCATTACATTCCATGAAGGAATTGCGGAAAGCTTCTCATAACCAGTGAGCTGTGTACGTTTTAGTTGTATACACACTGATTGGGACCTACAGTTTTTACAACGGTTCCGAACGGTATTTTGAGAAACTTCTTCATGGCTAAATACTAGATGGTGTCGCCGTTACTATGCTAGGTGACCGCCGCCGAAATAAATTTAAGGTTGTCAGAGCAGGGATCGAACCTAGGTTCACATGTACAAGAGGCACGCACACTACCGTTGCACCACCGACAGCCAAGAAGAAGACTGTAAAAGGTGATTTGCAGATGTATTCCAATGACAATACTTACTACGTAAATCGCTTGGATTGTGGGTTAGGACTGGAAAAGCGTCTTATTTCTTACTCCAAAGAAATCCGAAACAGTAGTCTCGTAATTCTAATTGTACAAGAATTCTTGAATTGTTATAGAATTTCTGTAGGCTATGTTGCAAATCAATAGAAAGGCCACCCAAAGCCATTCGATCCGGAGAAATACTGGTTTTGAAAGATACACTTGTCCAGAATATGAAAAACCTCTTGGGAAACTGAAATTGTTCATATCTTATGGAATTACATATCCTTATGACAAAACATTTCAAATTAAACGGTCATGAAGCATATAGCCCATAGATTATCAAAACAATATGTGATCTAGCTTCAATCCTTCCGTGTCTCCAGAGGCAACTGTCTTGTAATAAGAAAATATTAAGCAGTTGTTAATCCATTTGTCTTCAATATATCCGGAATATATATTTCATGAACGTTCCAAATACCGTCATTCAGTGGTGCAGTGGTTGCATGGCGAGTCTTGTACATTAGAAGCGGGGTTGAAGTCATCAGCATATCTTAGGAAATTGTAGAGAAGGCAATCACTACCTTCCAGGTTCCAGTGAAATTATAATTTGTTGGCAAGAAACTCGCAACGTTTAGGATATTCCATATGCCTTATCGGTACTGGATAGATGAATACAAGTTTCAGACTGCAGTCGGTTGAACCGAACCTGAACTTTCATGGGCAATAGGCGGTATATAAGTTTACTATATTTCCTATAATCTATGGTACACATGATTGGGCACGTGTAAAAGGGGCTCTGTCTGTCCCGCATATGGGAAACATTCATCCCTAGGATCTAATTTGAATGAGTAGGAAGTGTATTAAAAGCACGTCAGTGCAACCCATGCAGGATTTGGCAGAATTATGACTTCAAGATCTTCCAAGCTATATATCACCTACTTTGGAGAAACTCAGCGGAACGGATTGTAGAACACTGAGAGAATTTGTACACAGCACGAATTTCCTATACAAAATGTGAAGTTTTTCTCAGAAATGTGACGGCTCACACACTGGCTTAAGTGTATGCCCAGATATGGATCATGAATCGAGATACAAATGCTTTGAATCAGCATGTCAGCACAATAGTAAAAAAAAAGGTTTGTTAGGTAATGTTCGATTTCTTTAGTCCTCAACCCCAACAGATAACTATTTACTTCGCTCCCAGTAGCTAAAAATGATGTTTATCCCCATATGTGTAAGAGGACGAGGAAACGACGAAAAATCTTCTCCTGGATTGCCATGCTCTGGCAGGACTGAGAAGTAGGATATGCGGAACACATTTAGTTAGCACCGTAGCCCTACAGGATATTCCTGTAGGTCTTATAGACGAATTCATTGACATGGCAAATTGGCTAGACGACTAGTCAATAGTTGCTATAGAGGAAACTGCAGGTATCACAATGGGCTTTTTGTAGCCGAAGTGTGCTAGACAGCGTGCTGTCTTGTAGCCTTTTCAACCAACCAACCATATGTATAACTCTCCTGGCTTCCTAAAGAAATAGGATCCCATAACAGATATCGGCCTGTTGACTGGTGTTGGACACGCGCAGATATCGTTGCAAATTTTATAAAAGTTACTAGCTGACCCGGCAGACGTTGTCCTGCATAATATTTCCAGCGATTTGTATGGGAGGTACCACGCCCCTTTGTCCAATTGGACCGAATAGTAAATCTAAACCACCCAGGGTGCCACCCAAACGCATACAAACAAATTTATTTAAATCGGTCCAGAAGTTTAGGAGGAGTTCAGTCACAAACACACGTGCAGTAGAATTATATATATAAAGAAGATTAGTTCTGACCTTCAGTCTCGGACATGTCTACCAATCAGGCAGTGTGCCATCAAAACTGAGACAAGGCTTAAGACCTTGAGACAGATGGATCATATATCTCCTCCTAACTCATCTCGGCCAGTGTTGTATTGTGTGTATACACGATGTAGCTCTCGTTCATCTTATCAACATACTCTGAGACGCTGCCAAATCGTTGCAATACCGTGTACCCTGTGACGTAGCACCTATTCTTTATACGTCAAACGTTGCGCAGTTCGCCGGAATGACCCTTTGTTTTGACCATCTGAACCAGCCCGTTGGAATATGTGATTCATTCCTTAGATGATGTTGAGTTCAGGAAGACTAATATCACGCACTTCAGAGCTATTTGGTTGTTAGATAATACATTTGAAATGAGTAGGCGAGAGACAATATGCAATAGTCTCTTGGAGTTGTGGATGATGTGGACTGTATTTTAAATCGCTGGTATGGCACAAGAATTCCTGAGGAGATGGGGGAGTTATTCAGAGATTGAGAGTTTATGTTAGTATGAGAAGGGTTAGGGGAAGAAATAAAGAATAAAACCAAATGGATTAGATCCAAGATGTTTAAGTTGAGAGTTTTTATTTGGAGAGAGAGACTGATGCTCACCTTGAGACTGCTGATGTGAAAGTGTTTTTAAATTTAATTTTTTCATTACAGCAAACTTCTTCTTTTATCTACTTTGGCTTATCTATTTATCTTACGAGAATAACAATTCACAATAGTTTTGTTCGAATGTCATTTAGTACACAGTAATATTCAAGTATAAACAGTGGTAACAATATGGTTTCGAGATTACATATTAGATTCATTGTAGTTTTAAAGAAGTTCATTAGATAAAAGTTCATTAGTTAATTCAATATCATAAAATTCATATACAATTCATGTTTGATTTAATACAATTCATTTTTGAAAAAGACATTTTAGTTTTAATTTAAGTATAATCTTAAGATTATACAACATTGATAAAAAATAAAGATACAATCCTAGTTTACTAGAATATACCGCATGTCATACCTCATCATTCAATTGCACGCCATCCATGGTAAACTTGAGATATCCCTCTAAATTAATGTATTCTTCGTTCATGGCGGCCCTTTCGGGTATGAAAATGTGATATTGCGCTTTCGTGTAGTCGGCACGAGGAATTATTTGGAACATCACCTCACACTGTTTAATAACCGACTTCAACCCTGTTCCACTCCGATAGTTGCATATACCCAATCTGCTATCCTATAATGTTCCCACTTCTGCTGCACAACGTCGCCATTTTCTGAACCCTAGTCGGTAGTGCACAATACATGGAACTTCGCAAGAACTTGTCATCATCATACGATAACCCTACATATGTAACAGGATACAAAGAAAGTATTTTACATGTAAATAGTCACCTTGTTCGCCCTTCCATCTAAATCAGATATGAAACTAATATTTCTGTCCAAAATAAAGCCTAAATATTTGGATTTTAGATCCTTTCAAAGAATTTATATTATGAATTCCGATAAAAAGGACCAGCTCGCTCTTGCCCGGTTTATACGCAAGTAATTTGCACTCCCCATTTGATCAAAATTATTATTCTACCCTCGATGGCACCCTACCGTGCTGCCCTTTACAGATATTGTCACGACATCCGGGCTAGCACCAATTTTCCCTCCTAAGTGTTCTAGTGAGACCAGTATTCCATTCAATACAAGGTTTAAAATATAGAGTTATACTCCACTTTCTTATCAGAACCAAGAACATTTCACTCGGAATACAAAACCTGAAGGTGACGGAAGTTTCAGAGAATGTTATAGGACCGAGTGTTTAGGATCTAGTCAAAGTAGAGATATGTTTGATCAAGTACCGGAAACTACTTGATTCGAACCGAGTACTTCTTGAATAGAGTACGCTGATTACTCGTACAATACCTCTAAAGTTCGGGATTCAATTACCGGAAATATTCTTTATGGCATCGAGTGCTTCATCGATTGACTACGAGGATCACGGTATCGTTAATCTTAAGGTGCGCCGAGTACTTCTTGGATCGAGTACAAGGATTACCACCACTTTAGGGCCACCACTTTTAGATTCAGGACTGCATTTCCAAAAACGATTTGTATCCCATCGCGTTTGTCTTGGATAAATTTCAAGGATTACAATCGGTACAGACTTAAAAATTGCCTCGTTTCGTTCTTGGTTCGAGTACATGCATTATATATATTTGCATTATTTGCCTCCCTAACTTCTTCCACTAAAAACATTGATCACAATCTCATTAGATTTCAGGATATGATTTGTATCTGGAGGAGTACATTTAAGATCAGGTATGTAGTTTCTATAGTCTCAAATTCTGGATTATATTGCCGATAACTATTAGTATCAGCACGAGTCATTTTTGGTATTAGTACGTGGATTTGAATTTGAATCTCTTTACCCTTAGAACGGCGGAAACGATTTGGTAGAAACCAGAATTTCAGGAAATTTGTATACGACCAAATTTTTAAATATTAGTAAATTATATTTTATAAATAAAATATTAATAGTCCAAAACCTCGAATACCGAGAAGGGCAGTTTAATATTTATCAAAAAAAAAGCACTATATTTTACAAAAAAAAAATGCTCGAACATTTTAATTGTGAATATTTTACACTAAAATTATAAAAATTGTTTGGGGGGGGGGGGTGAATTGGGTTTTCACTTCAATATACGATGCAGCAACAACCCAATGGTTGTCCGTTTTAAATTCCGGAGCATTAATTCATGATTGTTTTTTTTAACAAGATTGTGTTTGTTTTCCGCATGATGTCCTCGAAACTGCTTTGCAGGAACGTGAGTTTAGTTAAAGATTCAAGGAAATTTATTTTCCAATATCCTCGATGATGAACAGTAGAGCAACAACAAACTATTGCCAATATAATCCTAGAAATTGGGTATAATAATATTTGCAAACACTTACCCGATCTGTCATTCAACTCCATATCGATGTATTCATCTGAAGATGACAGTGAATCGTCATTGCTGTCGGTGCTCAAATTTGATGAATTTAACTGGGACGACTGGGCAACAGGTGTAGAATGGTGTGGTTGCTGCTGCTGAGACTGAGTCTGATGTTGCTGGTGCTGTTGCTGTGTGACAGAATGTTGCTGCAAATGCTGTGATGTATGTTGTTTCGATTGATGTTGCTGCTGAGGATCTTGTCTATGTTGCTGGGGTATTTGTGATGTTGTTGCTAAGGTTGTGGGAGGTTGTTGATGCTGTTGTTGTTTATCATTGTTACCGTCGGCATTTATTAAAGGTACTATTGTAGCATTATTTGTTGTTGCTGCAGCTGCTGCTGAGCTATTATTCACAAGAGTATTCATTATTGTTGCTGTCGAAGAAGTTGGCGTACACGAACTGGCGGCCAACTCTTCAATACTGTGTATTGTTGATCTTGATGTACTTGAAGTTGGTTGCGATTGCTGATGCTGCAGCTGCTGTTGTTGCTGCTGCAGTTGTGGTTGTTGCTGCTGCTGGTGCTGCTGTGGTTGTTGCTGCTGTTGCAGCTGGTGATTTGAGGTGGGTGATGTATTGTTGCTGCTCCTACTACTGGTATTGTTGTTACTTATATTACTGGTATTGTTGATGTGGCTGTTGGCAGTATGATTTGTATCATTTGTTGTAACTGTCGCTGTTGTCGACGTTGTTGTCGTTATATGATTCTCATTCAATGTATGGGTGGTTGTATTCATATTTGTTGGGGTTCTAGTAGAATCTATGTTTCGCCTAGTATTTTCTTGAGCCCCCTGATTAGGAGTTGTTGAAGAGGTGGCCATACCAAAATTCATTAAATTTCCCTCGCAAGCTTCTCCAGATTCCTCAGAAACAGCTAAATGATGCCGACTAGTGGCATTTGATAAATGATAATGAGATGTATCGGCAGTATTTTGTACTTCATTATTCTTCATAGGCATGTAAGAGGCTCCTACCATGCCCACTACTCCGCCCACAGTTGCCTGCGACTGTGCTCCAGATGTAAGTGAATGTGATGGTGGTGGCGGCGGTTGTTCTCTTGAAAACAACATTTGGGCAAACTGTGGCATATTCACCCCCATTCCTCCCGAACCACCCCCTCCCCCTACTTTTGGCAACATACCCATTATGTTACTAGCCTCAATGTTCGTTATTAATGGCGGTAACCCCTTGAAATTTGTTTCTACCTCACCAGCACTACCGCCCACCATAATCGATGTGACGCCTCCGCCACCCCCAGTTGGGGAAGATCCAAACTTTAGGTCACATAAGGTACCCAACGACACGCCAGCATCTAAATTAGAATCTATGGCTACGTTACGATGATCCACAAGTAACGAGGACTGTTGTATACACGAGCCGAATGCTGTATAGTCTCCTTTGGCCAGCGACATTTCCGGTTTGCCGGATTCATACATAAAGGATGTGGTACTTGGAGTACTGCCGGCTGCCAACATATGATCTTTGTGATGATGCATACTTAAAATAGTATTGTTGTTGTTGTTATTGTTGGTGTTATTTAAATTATTACTATTGTTGTTGTTGCTAATATTATTATTAGTATTTGTTGGGTTTATGATATTGAAAGCACCTGCAGCCAATAAAGGTACAGAGTAATCTTCCATGATCAGGTTCAGAGTTAACACGTTTGGTAGAGGATATAAGAACGACAACGTTAGAGCTGAAAAGAAAACAGAAAAAAGTATGAGATTAGGATGAAATTGGGGTTTAGAAGAGAAAGACAATGAATAAAGGAACAACAAAAATTTGGAATAAGTGTTTAAATATTCACATATGGATACGACGCGTTATAGATTAGGTTAGGTCCGGTAGAAGTGGATGCAGCTATTGCGTCAATTAGTATATTTAATTTTAGTTGTATGGTTAATGTTCTATTTGTGCAACGTATAAGGCTTCTCAAATCATTCAGCGAAACTTCATGAAAACATGTTGGTTAGTTGGTTGGTTGAAAAGGCTGCAAGACAGCACGCTGACAGCTTAGGCTAAAGAAGCCCATTGTGATACCTGCAGTTTTCTCTACAGCAACTATTGACTAGTCGTCTAGCCAATTTCCGCTTTCAATGAATTTGTCTATAAGACCCACAGGAATATCCTGTAGAGCTACGGTGCTAACTAAATGTGTTCCGAATATCCTACTTCTCAGTCCTGCCAGAGCAGGGCAATCCAAGAAAAGGTGTTTCGTCGTTTCCTCGTCCTCTTCCATGCAGCATCTGCAAAGAGTGGAGTTTCTGTGTCTCCATCTTAGGGCGTGTTTTCCTACAAGAACAATGTAACGTAAGTGTTCCTATAATTGTGGATAACCTGCCTCTCGGCAAGTTAAGTAGTTGCCTAGTCCTCTTCCTGTCCAGCTGTGGCCCGACAACCCTAGCTTGTTTGCACGTTGAAGTAAGTCTCCACTTGTCCTTGAACAAATTATCGGCCCATTGCTACTACCGGCCAGTGCTACTACCTTGTATTTGTATCATGATCTTTTTTAATTTCAAGTCGAATGAAAACATTAAATTCTTCAGTACAAATTTTGGTTTCTCTACTTCGAATGTGCTGTCACTTAGGAACAAACATGAAGTCAGGTGAAAGAAAATTTCGACTTAAAGAAACCGAATTTAAGTCGAATGTGAGTGGCTGATTTTCGTTCGAGATAGATAAACAGGCTGTTGGGAGAACAGCTGGTGATTTGTGGAAAGAGAATGAGAAATAAGGTGTAAACAACAGAATATATTTATTTTGGGATTATGTTTTATTTTTGCACATGAATAATTTGTCGAATAAAAATTGATCGAGGGAATAAGTCCTCAAGGGATATACGGAACTATTTGGAGTGTTTAACTGGAATTTTTGTTAATTTATACAGAGCGCGATTTAAAGGCCACCTGCCCGTCGTAAATACACCAAAACAAATAATAACATGAAATAAATCGGCTGTTCTAACGAGTTTACCTTAGTTATTCTACCATGATACAAATAAAATTGCATAGCGTCACTATAACTATTGACGACACTGTGATACCCTCCCTACCCACTCAAAAAAAGCTTAATGCGATTCACACAATAAACTTTTGCTTTCATAAGAACCACTGCCGAACGATATGGCAACATTCGCCCAACAACACAATGATTATTTAACCGTTGCGCATGCGTTGACAATGACGTATCACATAAAAAATCTAAACAATGACCGCAAAATAACAACAGCTACAAAAACAATAATAAAACACCGACAGCTTTTTTTGAAGCAGCAGCAACAACAACAGCCGCAACAAGTTCTAGACGCCGCAATGAATGAATGAGCAACAAAACGAGCATTCGTATACGATCTTGCGGATGCGAAAACGAATGAATACACACGACGAGTGTGGGAATTATAAACAAAAATTGTATGCAGATAAAAAAAAAGTAAATGATACAAAAAAAAACATGTTACCGAAACACACACACACACGACCAAGAGATTTGCACAAAGAAAACGCTAAACACAACAAAAAATAAAAATAAAACGAAAATCAACATTGAAAGGGAAAGCAAATAAAGAATGTGAGGAAACACATACTATGTACGATAAAGAATATTATACATACAAAATAGTGTAGTATAAAATGTTGCTAACTTGGCGTATTTGTGAAGATTTTAAGCGATTTTTAAGTATTGTAAAAGATAAGAGCAATTTTAAACTTCCAATGAAAATGGGCAAATTATAACATAATACCTACTAGGCTTGCCTCAGGGTAGCTTCATATTTGATATAGGATAGCATTTGAAGGAAAATGAGCGATAGACGAATTGAAAAATCTGGCTATCAATTTTTTTTTATTGACATATGTCAAAAGTCATCGATCTAAGAACACAACAATTTTCTTTAATTTGCATTTGTATTACGTCCAAATTCTGGCAAAAAAAAGTGACTTAAAAAACTGTATCAAAACTGTCTTTATCCCAGTGACTTCTGACGAGAATTTGGCAGAACTGCAATATCTTTATATCTTCGTCGACTGTTTATCGATAACGTATTAAAAACATAACTAATGTTATCAATCTTACTGAATATGAAATCAATAAAAAAAAGTGATGCTTTTTAACAGATGTAGCCGATATACATAAATATAACTTCCTCGTCAAACAAACTTTTATCATTAAACAGCTCCCACCGTTACCATTCTATATTTAATAACCTTATTGCTCAAAACACCTTGAGTAATAAATAAACCGACATGTTTTTTTTTTTTGAATATGGTGTCACTGTGTCCAAACAAAGAATTCCTTATCAATGGGACTTAAGTCTGGGCGTAGCCCTTGTGGAGTATATTTTGATCCGGTACAGAGAAATTTTCAATTTTAAATATTGGCCTATTTTAAAATTGTATCCAACTATATCCAAATCAAGAATTCCTCGTCCATGTGGTCTATGACCTCGCCCTTGGTCAGTACATTTAAATTGGACTATAATTTTTAATATCTCACCACTCTGGATGCTAACGCGAGACGGTGTCCTGCTAGAAGTGTTCATCGTTCATGCCAGTACCGAAACATGCCAGTATTATCCATAGAATAATCAGAATGGATACTTGAGTCGGCCAACTGCCTATAAGTTCCCGACGGAGGACTTTATACTACTATTTCCGGACATAATAATGCTCGATAGGAGCGACTGGGTGGATGGGTTACCTCCCTCAATCTCTAGAAAATTAATCTTTACAGATTGCTCCAAAATGGAAACTGGCACGAGAGCTGGGATCTTCAGTGAGGACGTTCGTTCAACTCAATTTATCGATAACTGTAGTGTATTCCAGGCTAAAATACTGCCGATTATAAGGACGGTGATGATGCACTGGAGCAAGTACCCATCTGGTGAATTCGCCATCTGCGTTGATAGCAAGTTTGCCCTCAATGTGATTAGGGCAAACACCTGTAAATCCAAATTAGTTGTGGAATGCAAACGGAATTTGACTAGTGTTGTACCCAACAATCTGAGACTGTGGTCATACTCACGTCATAGTGATATTGCAGGGAACATACAAGGTGGCTGATGAAAGCCGGTACCAAAAGAAAACTTGATAATTTTTTTCCATCTAAGTAATCTGGATTTTATTTGTTTTTGTAGATTTATCCTTGGGTTTAACAAAAATTGCAAACTGGGACACTGAAAAAAGGATCTGGATTGTCCGCCTCTATCAAGCTTTGGAGTCTGTAGTTTAAGTTCAAAGATAATATAGGCGCACGTTTAGCGTCGATCCTCCAAGTAGATGGACCATCACGAGACTAGTGAATAATTTTGCAGAGCATGGGACAGTCGCTAGAAGGCCTTATAATCGAAACCCTTCCGTTCGAAAAGAAGAAACTGTTCCTGCCGTAGCTGCTGCCAAACAAAGCCACCCCACCCTCAAATGGGTGTCAGTAGGCAGACTTTGCAGACAATAATGCATAAGGATTTGAACTTATTCCCCTACAAAATTCAAATGGCTAATAAACTTAATGCTGGAGACTTGCCGATGTGCTTGGAATTTTACCGGAAGAGTTTTGGAAAGGTGTTAGAGGACGAGAACTTGCTGAATTGTCTTTTCATGTCTGATGAAGCTGATGTCGATCTGAACGGCAAAATTGTCGCACAAATACTGCATGAGAGGGAATTGAATCCAATTCGCGTCACAGTGTGGTGTGCAGTTTCTTTACGCTGTATTGTCGCGACATACTTCTTTGAACAAACCGGCCACAGCGTTACCGTTAATGCAGACTGTTACTTGAGCATGCTATAAGAATTTTTCTCTCCGGAACCACACCGAAAGAGAATTCCTTTAAACTATGTGTGGTTTCAACAAGACGATGCAACTGTACACATAGGTTAGGGCCGAATTACGCAGAAAATTTCCTAACACGCTCATTTCAAGATACTCAACCTTCCGTTGGCCCCCAAGTCGCCTGACCTATCTCCATCGGACTTTTTCTTGTGGGGTTATTGTAAACACGATGTGCACAAATCGCAACCGACAAATGTGGATGAACTAAAACAATCAATTCGAGCGACAGTAGCTGCAATTCCAGCCTCAACTTTGCGGGCAGTAATCAACAACTTTTTGCTAAGATGCCGAACCTGCATCAGCGAGCAGGGCGGCCATTTAAATTCAATTATCCTTCAAATGAGAAAATATGGAATAAATTCCATGCATTACAAAAACAGATATTCCAGTTTCTTAATATAGCAAATTCAAAAGTAACTCTGTAGAAGCGGACTTCATTCTACTAATCAGAGTTTGTACGATTCTGTTGATCCACAGATTTGCAACATGTATGACTTGGTTGATCGCTGTACGCGTGACAGGGTTAATGCTACATGGGTGAACATAAAGGACTATAGAGTTTCGAGAAATATATGGCCGGCAATGGATTCGAGTAGGACTCAATTGCTACTGTAACTCAATAAGGCTGACTTGTGGCTTATAATTTGAGTGATTACGATCTAATTGCTATGTTGGACGCTTAACTAGCGAGTGGGATTGACTACTTTCGGTCCTGTGGAGACGAGAACGAAATGCAGACTATTAAACACCTTCACTGGCAGTCTCCAGCCCTACAACATTGGAGGAGGCACTGCTTTAGATGGTACTTGGCGGACGGCCTTTTTTAAGGTAGATCCTTTCCGTATGGTAAAGTAGATACTGTGTACTTTTTTGAATTTTACTGGGCATTTAACATGGCTCGGGAGGGTTATCGTCCTATTAATTGTACACTGACATCTGACCTTTATTTATACCGCTAATAACACGTGGAAGTCGGAAAAATACAAACGGCGCAAGAGGATGGTTTTACACAACTTAAGGTACGAGGTTTCATACCAAATATATGTAGGTTTGCCAGAAGGTTTCATGTAGTCTTAAACAGAACGCGTTCATTTTTGTCGGTTGCACCACAAAAAAGTAGGCGAAAGTACTTATTTTTAACCATTGTATTTTTTTTAGTTTTTTCCTGTTTTTCTTTGGTCCATAACAAAGTGTTTTTATCCAAAAAATTTGTTCAGTGTAAAAAAAAGTAACATTGAGTGAAATTGATAATCAAGTGGATTTTGATAATTGAAAACCAAAATGAGTAAATAAATACAGTGATATTGTAAAAGGTTTTTCTCTTATTTGACGAAAGAATCTGATTACTGGCAATTTGTCACGACTGGACAAATTTCACCAGCGTATTCCTTGGCTCGATTCATGAAAATATGTCCATCTACGACCATCTCCGAAAATCAAGGGGCGAAATGGCAGCGTTTTGAAACTTTTCGGATTGGTGGTCGGAGGGTACTAGGGTAAAATTGCTAAGTTCTGAACCAGTGGTCGGATTTGTTTGTTTTTGGGCTTGTTGGAAATGCATGTTCTCATCCAGATTGCAGATAACAATTCTTAAAAGATAGCCGTACCTGTTACCTTTCCAAAATTACCTAAACGAAGCCCAGAGGTCTTACCTTTCCAAAGTTATGACCATTTGACTGAGATTCAAACATTTTTTTTTGTTTTTGGAAGCGAAATAACAGCACACATTCATTTGTTTTTGAAACGTTAAGACCTCTGGGCTCCGTTTAGGGCATTTTGGAAAGGTAAGCGGTAGGGCTATCTTTTAAGAGCAAACAAAACATAATTTACCTGCCATCTGGCTGAGCACATTGAGGTTATGTGCACGTTCTTATGTCTTTTCTTCCAAATATTTTTTTGAAAGCTCCGTATCTCGGCGATTTCACTTTTTTTAATGATTCCACAAGCCCAAAAACAAATAAATCCGAACACTGATTCAGAACTTAGCAATTTTACCCAAGTACTCTCCGACCAAAAATCCGAAAATGATCAAACCGCTGCCATTTCGCCCCCTTGCAGTTTGGGGGATGGTCGTAGAGGGACATATTTTCATGAAATGAGCCAAGGAATACGCTGGTGAAATTTGTATAGGCGTGACTGAACTACCCTTTATGTATATAATAGGATATCCATTCAATTAATCATTATTCGGTTAATCGATTAATCATGTTATAAAATTAACTGAACATTTTATTAATTAATTTTTCGATTAACTCGAACAAATCAGTGCCACTAATCGATTACTAAAATATAAGTGTGTGTTGATGGCAAGCAGTCGGTCTTGGAGTATGGCACGCGTAAAATGTAAAAAAATATTTCTTATGTGTATTAATGCGGATAAATGGGGAAACGGGTAGTATGCGCGCCTCTTGTGCTTGAGATCCTGGGTTCGATCCCTGCTCTGACCAACTTAAATTTCTTTCGAGTGCGGTCACCTCGCATAGTGACGGCGACACTATCAAGTATTGAGCCATGAAAATGCTTCTCAAAAATACCGTTCGGAACCGGTGTAAAACTGTAGGTCCCAATTAGTGAGTATAAAACTAGAAAGCGCACAGCTCACTGGTTGTGAGAAGCTCTCCCCGATTTCTTCATGGAATGTAAATAGCTAAAAAGAAGGGTTAAACGTTCAACAAAAACTCTTAACAGAGGAATTTTTCGATTATGAATACAGTTTTTGGGTTCTACCTTCTTAAACGTTTTAAAACCCTGTGACAACCTTTTATGAATAAGGCCGTTAGGGGTTTTTTTATAATTCATTCTTGAACTACAGCATTATTTGAATCGAATATTAATTTTGAAAAATATTTCACTTTATTCTGGAAAACTGAAACAAAAAATTGATATGTGTGCTAGACATGTAATATCTGAGAGTGTACAGCTCAATTTTATAAATTAACACAATTTAATAAATTAACATTCTTTTAATAAATTAACGTTCTCCGAAAATGTCCAACTGTGAAACGTCAATTAGGGCGGATCGTGAACGAATTAGATCAAGGCATGCAAAGGTATTAAACTTTAATAGAAATCGTTAAAAATTATTAAAGTAGTTTCGGTTAGCATCACTGCTAGAGAGGGGATAATTCCGCATAACATACAAACACGCTTTCAATGTTATAAAGGGTTTTTCAACAGAGACGCTACCATAGAGTAAATATGGGTAGAGTAAATCTTTCACTCACCAAATTTCTGACATTTGTCCTCGTGTGATGTATACGTTTGATGTTGAAAAGAATTGCTTTACTAATACCAGATAGAGGCAATGGTTCAAAACAACGAACAAAATAACAACAACGGCATTTCGTTTTGTGTGTTAAAATTAATGTGTTAAATACAACACAAATGTATGCTAACAATAACAGTCAATAAAAAAGTTTAAAACACATTTAAATTTCACAGTTTTTCACTAAAATGGCATGAAAAGTTAAAGCAAGAAGTTATTGTAATTCCACCTGGTGTATATCACTTTTCGTCAAACATCTCTCTATCACACCGACCGCATCACGAAGAGTGTGAAAGAAAACGTCAGATGAGACAAATGGCGGCTCTACTTCATATTTACTCTATGGACGGTACAAAAGTAAATCGATAGGGGCAGCAAACGACGCCATATTTTTTCCCGCTCTTTTGACATTTCTCTTCAGTAAGGTTTGCCATTTCATGGTGGAAAGATATACGAGCCAACAACGAGTCGAAATTATTAAAATTTACTACCGAATTTTGGAGTCAGTGGCCTCAACTTTAAGAGCGCTACGTCCAGTTTATGGTCGGCAAAATATGCGTTATTGGTCAGACAGCAATCCACACGTAATCCATGAGTCATCATTGCATCCCGAAAAAATTACGGTTTGGTGCGGTTTATGGGCCGGCGGCGTCATTGGGTCGTACTTCTTCCGTGATGATCAAGACCGGCACATTACTGTGAATGCGCATCGCTACCGTTCAATTATAACCGAATATTTTTGGCCCTAATTGGATAATATGGACTTGGAGGACATGTGGTTCCAACAGGACGGCGCCACAAGCCACACAGCGAATGCCACAATCAATTTATGGGAAACCAAATTTGGTGAACGTGGTATCTCCCGAAATGGCCAAGTCGATTGGCCGCCTCGGTCGTGCGATTTGACGCCGTTAGATTATTTCCTGTGGGGCTACGTCAAGTCTATGGTCTATGCCAACAAGCCAGCGACGATTGATGAACTTCGGCCGATTTATGCTTGAAAACGTCGAAAATTGGGTTCAGCGTCTGGACTTCTGCAAGCGTGCCCGTGGTGGCCATGCAAAAGAAATCGAGTTCCATACATAATGGCATCGAACGTACTTTCACAGGAATAAAGAATTTCATTGGTATCTAAAACCGGTTTTGTTTTATTTAAAAAAAAACTTTTGTAGCGGTCTTATTGAAAAACCCGTTACCTTTTGTCACTATGACATACTAAACTATTTCGAAGAATTTGCTATGAAGTTCAGAGTCAGAGTGCATAAAAAGAAGTAAAGAAAGAAACACTGGGAGAGTGATGCAGAATAAATACGTACATACATATGTATGTAGGTATGTACATTTATATTATATTTTATTTTGTTTACGTTATTTCAATGATTGGTTGAAAAAGGCGAAGCAATATAAAGTAAAAGATTCTGCCGCACCCGGACTGCAACGGAAAAAAAATTACACTCAGACGACAAACAAGCAACACACAACACTGACAGCGCCACATTCTGCATGAGAAGGAGAATAGAAACGAAGCAAACTAAACAAAACAAATTTCCGCTATAGACACACTGCACAACAGCTGCTTCTTCAATCACATGTCGCCGGTAGTGTAGAAGACCCCATCTAAACGAAATCAAAAGCTTTGTATTTCTTCGTTCCCTCTTTGCTACGGTCTCATGTATTCTCAATTGAATTGCTTCTACAACACAACACACACACACACGCACTCACAACTAGATAAGTTCCAGCGACAACAAACAAGGTAGCAAACTCCGACACTCCATTAACCAAATTTAGTCATTTACAACATATAACCCACCCCCTTCTTTTTGTTTATTCGCAAATACATAGTATAAGTACATAAGTATGTATGTATGTATGCACTGACAACCCAACCTAATCTTACAGATCACTTAAGTGTCAATGTTGTCTTAGCACAGTGTTAAGCCGCGCATTCAGCTCTTTCAAAATTTTCGTAAAAAATGTTATCATTTATCTCTAAACGGTAATTTTGTGTTGCAGAATAATTCATTTTCTTACTCCATTTTAATTCTTTGTCCAAATAATCGAAATGTCAAAATTTCGGTCGCAAATGATTGTCGAACAATTGTTTTCGTACGAAATACTTTGACATGACAACCCTGTACTTGATTTTGTTCCCGAAATTTTAGAATAGACCTGAGTAACAAGTACAGGGTGTCTGGTGGCAAATTTATATTTTTAAATGCGATTATTGCAAAAAGTAATAAACGGTGCGGAGGGAAGGTGGCGCCATTGGAATTATCGATTGTGCGGATTTGTCAGTCACGGTGTCGCATTGGTCGAGTGAGCATCCTGCGTTCGCTGTGGAGACATTTTTTAAGAGTAATGATTCTTACGTAATTACTCGTCGACAATTTTGTTCAAAGTTCGATATTCGGCAAATAAGTGATGGACCGAGTGTAAATTTAATTCGTTCGTGGATGCAGAGATTCCGTGCAACTACTTCGGCTATGAATGTCCCACGGCCAGGGCCCAGTCGATCTTCAAGGACTCCCGAAAACATTGAACTGATTGAAAGCGGTTTACGTGAAAATCCGCAACTTTCAATACAGAAAAGAGCAGCCTCGCTGGGACTTCCAAGAGCGATTAGTCATGAAATTTAAAAAAGGACCTAAAGCTCTATCCTTTTAAAATTCAAATCGTTCAAGAACTGAAAGAAAGTGACTTTGATTTACGCAAACATTTTTGTGAAACGATGTTTCGCACTGTAAATCCCATTTTTTGGAGCGATGAGGCTCATTTTAATTTAAACGGCCACGTCAACAAGCAAAACTGCCGTAACTGGTCTCCAAGAAGCCGCAACCCTCGATTGAAACTTTGCATTGCCCCGGGGTAACTGTTTGGTGTGCTTTATCCACGCATGAGATAATTTTCGAAAATTCTCGAGGCCAGGCGACGAATGTCAACGGTGAAGGTGAAGACATCTGGATGACATACTCTTTAAAAAATAAAATCCGCATTTCCATTCTATCGTTCAGTGCTCTTAATAAAACTTTGTGTCAATTATTATGTTTTTTATTTAAGTTTGAAAATATAAATCTGCTACCAGACACCCTGTATATTAAAAGTTACCAAAATTTTCGGTTCACGAAATTTTCGTTATTTTTTAAACATGTACTTCTTATGGGAACGACAATTTCATAAATTTAAAATTCAGTTCTTGCAAAATTTTCCTAAGAAATTTTGTCATTTACCTCTAACACCCCTATCCTGTGATGTGGTAACAATCAAATTGTAACCACAAAATTGTTACAAAGTTGTCACCATTGTTTGTATCTGGTATTCTGACAACACGGTGACAACGAAAAATTCACCTCTTAACAAATAATTCACCTCACCACAATAACAGAGAAAACAAAGCAAAAACATATGGTCTTCTGCACAAAATGGAAGCGCCAAAAAAGGAAAACTAAGTATTTAATATATTTTTGTGTTTTATTGAATAAAAATTAATGCAATATTATTTCGGAAATTTCATCACACCGCAAAGACACAGCTGGAATGCTATATTGCCTTCCTCAATAAACATTCAGAGATGCTAAGCGGAAATAATACACCTGCGCATCCGCGGCATGTGAAGTAATTTACTTTAGCACCAAATCTCTGATCTACACCAAAATGTTACCCCCGACAAATGCTCCTGCGCTGAGTTCATAACGTTTTTCCCCCCCGCTATCGATCCAACTTCTTGAGATATAGGCCTTTTAAACTTGAGTATATAATCGCCCATATCTCAGGTATTTATAATCCGATCTGGTTGAAATGGGTATCAAAACAAACGTCTTTCTAAATTCTATAAATCAATGCAGAAAGATATTAATTTTTAAACCCATTGTGGAGCTAATTAAAAAAAACAATTTCTTTAACTTAAAATTTTCGAAATTTATTCAAAAAAATTGAAAGTTTTATAAAACAGACCGACAAAGAAACTCCCGCAAGGGAAATGTTGAAATTTTTTTAACTTCACTTTCCTGATAAATATTTATTTTTTCAGTTTTTGGTTAATGTATGAGAAATTCATACTACGTACAAGCTTACAAGTCATAAACATTTTGAAATTGAAAAATGGTTGGTTTTTGTTGGAAATAATAGACAATTCAGTTCAACACACTCACTGGCATGGCTAGTTTCGAACTCCATGACAAGTTCATCATCAGATGCCTAACTACTGTGCCTGAATTAATACAATCGGTTGATCATCCATCGTCTAGTATATACAAACTCAATTCTGCAATGCACATGTGCGAATTCAAATTCAAATAAATTTTTTTTTCAAAAAAGTGCCCTATTCTACTGTTTTTCGGTAAGCTCCGATAATAGACAAGACCTTTTTTAAGGTAAAATACTCAGCGATATCCCTTCAAAGATCGAAAATACATTTGGCGCTTTTTCGATGTTTCTAACACAAAATCAAGTCCTTTCTACTCTATTTCCATAGCACAAAGTAATTATGCCTTCTTGTCGTTTTGGTACAAAATATATTAGCGGCATTCATGCAAACGTGAAAGCCGAGAACTTTTGCTCAGCGCAAGTTTCCCTCGCATCGTTGCATGAGGCACCAGGTAAAGTTGCTCAGCGTAGTTGTGCTCAAACCCATATCAGCTGACCAAGATGGATACATAAGGTGGTAGCAGTAGCAATTGCATGTATTAAGTATGTGTACTTTTTCTACTGTTCTAGTGCTATCACCTTATTTATCCATCCTAGTCAGATGACAACGAAATGTCAAAAGTTTACAAGTTTATCCATCCCACGTTTGCGCAGCAAATTTGCCTCGAAAACTTTCCACTTTTGAGCAAGTCGCTTTGTATGGGAAATTTGTTTGTTTTGACGTTTGCTGTGCAAGTTTACGATGTTTTCGAGTTTACGAGGTTCTTTCGAGCTTTCATGAAGACCACTATTATTTTTTCCCCGTATACAATATTATTGTTTACTTGTAGATTTTAAAAAATGTTTTTGTTTCAACTTTCCGGCAAACAAAACAGCTGTCACTCGCTGTTTGTTACCTCCTTTTTGGCAGGTAACAGTATTTGATACTTTTGTCACCAAACAAATGCGTCAGAATACCGATTTGTGACAATTGTCACATAGCTATCAGATAGTAACCGTGGTGACTTTTGCAACCATGCCAGAATAGTGCTGTAAAAGATCCCACACACTTTCCCACAGCGCTTCTACAAAGAGGCCTGCTACCAGTGCTTTCCTGCCGCTTCAAAATAATCTTATAGACATGTAACTTCACTTCTTTTTGTAGGCCTGCCACAGGTCTCCAAATTGAAGTGAATTATAATGCGTTGATGAGTTTAAATGCGAGCAGAAATAATACTTTGCAAGAACCGTTATAACAAACACAAAATAAAAGTGTTGAGAGGGAGATGAAAAGTAAAAAATTAAACTGAGACCACGTGTTTAGTTGAACCATAGATAAATACTTAAGAGTTGCCATTACTCTCTTCGCTGCCTCTTCATGGCGACGAGGTAATAGGCCATTTCATAGAGTTTTATTTGCTGCGGTATTTTACCAATTTTACACTTTCGTTGGACATAAAACGGACAGAAATCGAAAGGAATTCGTATTTTCGTTCAATACAAACAATATAAAACATAATTTAGATGTCCTTAGCATCAATAAACACTATTTAAAATTAGTTCCTGTCTTCTTTGCTCTTTCATTCTCCATCATCGGCCTAGTACCTTTTCCATCAGCTGTGCCATAGAATCCCCCTGGTGGAACTAAAGTATTGGTTGAAGAAGGTTGAGTTGCGGGTAAGTAATTGTAATAATAAAATGAGCAAAAGAACAATTAAAAGACAAATTGCCTTGTCTTCCAGGTATGGTAATATACCTTCATTGATAGGCATGGTACCAGGTACTCTTTTCTTTATCTGGAAAAATGAACTGACTATAACACCCGTCAGTGAACATCTAAGGGCTAATAAGGTTTTTTTCCCTACAATCACAAAATTCTCTTCTTCTCTTTAACGCACACACTCGAGTGCAATTTTCGATTCGGTTTCTTTTGTCGTGTTTTGTTACAACTAACGAAATATCTGATCGGGCTCCGTTCCTTTTATTTTTATGTTGATTTTCGGTCATTCATGACCAGTAGACTTGGTATGTAATCTAGTGTTCCCAAGTCAGATTGTTCTTGCATCATTGAGTGGAAAGAATGCCCCCGTCCGGCGAGTTTACCAGCCCGGCATAAGCATGACATACCAAGCATGCCGCTTAATGAGGCACAAGCAAGCAAAGATACGAATTTTCGGTAATATCAATCTGGCTGCAGTGACATAAAGAGTGTTTATCTCAGCGTGAGTGCAGAAGTGCAGTACCCACGTTGAGCGGGACATAATGGCACCCAACGTGGGGCCTCAAAGATTCACATCGTAAGTCGAGAGGTTCAAACCCACGCTGACGCCTACTGTGTTGCTGTGGAACGACAGGCATTCTCTTACAGGCCCACTATAGACCTCCAACTAGAAGCGTGCATGTAAGCCCTTGCCGCAATGTTAATTTGAAATGGATCTTGGAAAGGAGTAGAAATTTCAACTGACATGCTTACAGGCTCTAAAAGAAGGCCTGGTAGAGAGCCTTCTTACCCATAACTTTTACCGCTAGGTTCTTATGGGAACGAAAATTTCATAAAGAGCTGAACACGAGGCTCCAGAAAGAATGTAAATGATAGTGTACATAGATTGTTTCTTAGCATATACAGTAGCGGTCAAAATAATAGGGCATAAACTAAAAGTTAAAAGTTGGAAAACCAATATATATAAACATTTATTTGGTATATTTTTACAAATATATATACTGAACATTGGTGCATAATACGAATATACATATTTAAATATTGTGAAAAAAAATTAAATATTTTACCAAATTTTATTCTTATTCTAAAGGAAAATATATTTGTTAGGACAATTTTATTTTTGTAGATGAAATACAAGTGTCTTCCAAATACAAATAAATTAATTTGATTCGAAAATGTTTCTTTATTCTTAAAATTTTGTTTAAATTGGAATATTTATCATTCCCCATTTGAAGCAAACATATGTATAGTGAATAAAAAAATTATCAATTTGTATTTCAAGTTTGTCAATAAAATTTTAATTTGTATTTTTATTTGTGCTCAATAAACTTAACTATTGATTTTTATTTTGATTCTCAATAAAATAAATACAAAAATCATTTATGTTTGTGTATGAAAAACAAAAAAAAAGTTTTTTTTTTTCAAGAAATCATTAATAAATAATAGAAAAATAGAAGGAAGTAAAGAACAGAGCCTTGTGGATGCGATGGTCGTTTGATGACAGAATATTGTTAACATTTTGTTTAATATTGTATCAATTTTGGACATATACTATTTTATTCTATTTGCACTTCATACTTTTTCAAAACCTTAGTAATACTATACATATGCTCTCGCATGTATGCAACAGCTGTTTTGTTCGAATTCACAATCGGAAATAAAAGCAAATGCATTTCGGTATTCACAATAGTGGTCTGTCAAGCGCCTACAATCCCATCGCCAAAAAGATGATAATAGGGGGGTAATACATATTTTTAATTGTGTTGTCTCGTTTAAACGCAGGATTACTTCGATTCTGTTGTGTAATTTGCTCGCAATAACAGAACCACTGCACCGCTCCAATGATTTCACCAAACTTTGGCAACTGACATCAGGTTATTTACCTTGATTTATGCTGTACAGTTTCACAAAGTAGCGAATTTCTAGTG
Organism: Phaonia tiefii; assembly: GCA_963931995.1. Taxonomy (NCBI): domain Eukaryota; kingdom Metazoa; phylum Arthropoda; class Insecta; order Diptera; family Muscidae; genus Phaonia; species Phaonia tiefii. The sequence goes on along the minus strand of OZ008369.1, from coordinate 258,049,546 downwards.
GATGGGCAGTGTCTACTTATAGCCTTACTGACTTACTTAATTTGCCTCAAACAACCCAGGGTGTTAGGGGTCTAACAAAATAAAGACAACCCATTTCTCCAATCCGTTTGCCTATTCTCTAGTTGCCATTTCTTTAGTTGGCAACGCCAAGCTATCCGAGGAATTCGTACACCTGATTCTTCCAGAGGAGTCTTTGTCAGCTTTCCGCGAATGCTTTTCGCGCTGGTTCGCCCTTATCTGTCGATGTCGCTAAATAATTCATACAACTCGTGGTTCATACGACGTCGATATTCACATTTGTCTATTAGTCCATATAGTCCGATTTTAGTCCATATATTTTCGGGAGCATTTTCCTTTCCAAGACACTTAATGCTGTTTCATCTTGAAACCATAGATTAATACTTATAGTAGATCTACTAGTTCTCCCACCAAATTTATGACATTTGGCCTGGTGTGATATTTACGTTTGATGTTGAAAAGAATTGCTTTACTAATACCAGATACAAACAACGAACAAAATAACAACAACGGCAGATGAGCCAAATATTCTCTCTAGTCTGAGATTACTCTATGGTTGAAAGCATTAGCTTTGTATTTTCCTCATTTACTGCCAACTCCACTTTTGCTGATTCACTCTCGATTCTCGAAAACACCGCAGTAACTGCAAGCACAGCCCGCCTAATGATATCTGTATCATCAGAATACGCCAACAGCATGTGGCTTTTGCTGCAGATGGTTTTATACGTGTTAAATGCGGTTTATGATCTGAATTAAAATGTTGAAGAGATCGCACGATGGAGTGTTGTCTTCACTAAAGCCTTGACTGGTATCAAATAGTTCGGTAAGATCTTTACCAACTTTCCCTCAGGTTTTGGTATCTGCCAGTGTCGTTCTTCAGAGGCGTATTAGTTTAGCAGGCACACCAACTTCAGAGATAGCTTCGTTAGGCTTTCTCCGTATCGGGCTATCGAAGTCACTATTATAATAATATGGTAGGAGTCAATTTACTGTTTGTCAGTATTTGGCTTAATATGAATATCTCGTCGGTTGGGGATTTTCCAGATCTAAAGTCGCATTGATAAGGTCCGATCAGAGCTGCAGCAACTGAGAATCTAACTAGATTTTGCATATGAGCTGGTGCATGCAACTGGCGAGCCATGCCTACCAGCCTTGAGCAGTTCAGTCGGTAGTCCATCACCCCTTCGATATTGTTCTGACCTTGTATTGATTAGGAGGGGCAATCGACACCATCGTCTTCATTTGATAAACGGCCACATCTGTACTAGGTTCTCCTGGGTCAAGAATGTAAACAAATTGTTTCTTCATATCCCCAACATACTCTGAACATCTGAGATTAGTAGTCAGCCATATTTACTGAGACATTGCCATTAGTTCGGCCATTTACCGTTTGGTAGAATTTTCGGGTTTCCTTCTTCCTTTCCTAAGTTTAAATCTTTTTCATTGTCACGCTTTCCCACTGCTCCTATCTCACTAAAATAAGTTGCTTTATGTCTCTCTTTCTACCGCAACTCCCGTTGCGACAACTGAATCACTGCCATAAGTGTAGCGTTATTCTCATCAGTTGGCATGCGACATGCCTCCATGACACGTTTCTCTGTAACCAGCATGGAGTTTGCAGCAGAATTTATAGAGTCGGAAAATGTGTTTCCACTGCGCGTGAGAATCATCGCGATCTGTGCTCGTAATTGAGTGAGTTTACTTGAGTAGGATGTGGCTGTGTCTAGTAATTGCAGCTTTCCGATATAATTTGTCCTCTATCAGGTTTCGTACGATTTTTGCGCAGCTTAGTTGCAACGAGATAATGACCCGAATCTATATCAGCACCACGAATCAGTCGTTCATCCATTACACTGGAAGAGTGCCTTCCATCAATTACCAAGTGACTTTGTTTCCTGATCAGTTGATGGATCTCGTACCAACCATCGTTTTTGGTGTGGCGAAATCTATCTGGCTCATTCGGAAATGCTGGCTTATAGACTGAATTTACCGAGGTTTGGTTAACAGACATCATCGCTTGCAATTTTTATATTAAAAACATATTGAGCAATATTAATGTCATGGTCGGAGCATAGGTCATAGGTTTCCTCAAGGCAATCCTAGAACATGCTCTTGGATATGACCGATATATTGATTCCCTCGCTGATATATCGTGAATTGTATTTATATATATACCTAAAGGGACACTTGAGAAGTGTTTATTCCCATACCCAGAAAGGTCTCACACACTTTAGGACTATATATGCTTGTCATCGTTTTTTCAACGACGGATCGATGGGCATTTGCGCACAAGTATTGATGTAGGATTGGTATTTACTTACAATCCGCACTACAACCTCGGGGATAAAATTAGTGAAATTCATAGTGAAGTAATTTGCTGCTAAGGGATACACGTTGGTTGCCTTTCTTGACATTGAAAATGCATTCAATGATCTCTGATTGATGTAGATCTTACGTGGCAAGTATATAAAATCCTCACCAGGACACATCACACGGGCGAATTGGGCACTATGATATCTACCATGTCAAGTCTAAGTCAACAGAGGCTCCCGTCGAGGAGTCGTCTTGTCTTCACTTCTGTGGAACCTTGTGTTAAATGGAGGACTGGTCGTTCTCAAAAATTCAAGTCGGAAGAAAGATTTTCGTAGGAAATTAAGAGTTTGGTAGGGAAATTGTTTTTGGGCAATTTTTTGAATGTGCACCACGGGTGTTGTCAGAGAGCAATAGATAAGAGTCGCCTTTCCTCTCTTTGCGTTCTCTCAATAACGACGAGGTGTTAAATTATTTCATCGGGTTCGAGGTGCTGTTGCATGTTCTTCTTTGGATGGACATACAACTGACGGAAATAAATGGGAATGTGTATTTTCGTTCGATGCAACCAACATAAAACATAATTTAGTTGTCATTAGTATCAATCAAACACTTTTTAAACTTAGTTTACTGCATGCTTTGATTCTGGTTGCTTATCACTCTCTCGCCTATCGGACCCATATTCTATTAATTTCCTACTTCATAGTCGATCAGCTGTGTCATGGATACCCCCCGGTTCTATGCACCATTCCCTAAACGTAATTTTACAGGAAGCAGATTGGTTCTAGTTTGGGTGACACTTGTACGTGAGTTCGATTCCAGCTTTGACAACCTTAAATTTCTTTCGACAAAGGTCACCTCGCTTAGTGACGATGCTGGTTTATCAGAATAAACCAGCGACTTCACGTAGCCCCACAGAAAATAATACAAGCTGACAAGCCCATTTCTCGAAATCAACTTATCGCCAAATTTTGATTTCAATAAATCGATGGTTGCGGTCGCAATATGACACGTAGCGCCATCTTGTTTTAACCACATCTCATCCATATTTTCAAATATAAAATCATTGATCATGGTGCGGTAACGATCTCCATTGACCGTAACGCGAATTCGGCTTCATTATGAAGAAATAGGGTCCGATGATGCCACCAGTCTGTAAACCGCGCCAAACGGTTCTGAATGTAATGAAGTCTGTAGGGTATGTTGTGGATTGGTCTCACTCGTCAACTTCGGTTATTAAAAACCCCGTTAGGCCAAAAATGAGCCTCATTGCTGAACACAATTTTGCGATAAAACATCGGGTCAGTTTCCAACCGCTCTAAGACCCAATCGCCGAAAAATCGACACAAATGATGGCCTCGTGGCATTAATTACCAGATGGATCTTATACGGGTGTATGCCAAGACCATTGCACAAAATTTTCCATGTAGTGGACGGACATGGCTCCTATTCCTGCGACCGACGACGAATCGATAAAGTTATATCTTCTTTTACAATTTCGTTTACATCGGCGATATTCTCTGCAGTATGGACATTCCTTCGACGTGTTGGTGTTATTGCATCATTTAGAGGTAAGAAATATATCCAAGTCCGAAGGATGGCTTGCTGAGATGGACGATTATGTGCGCCATACAAATCTCGATGTAGTCTATAAGTTGCGCGAATCGATGACTGATTTCCATAGTAAATTTGTATAATTTGGTAGCGTTGTTCAAGCTCGAATATATTGATTATGATTTGCTAGAGTATACTGGTCATAAATGTCAAAAATTGAACGCAGTATCCAGTCCGTTTGACAGCTAGTCCTTTCGTAAGTTCTATCTAAGCACAAAAATACCCTTTATGTACTTTAATATGTGAACATTTTGAATACACAAAATCAAAAATGGAGGAGTTAGTTTGGTTAGTTTATAAATTAATTTATTCCAATTACTTTAAACAACTAAGTTTCCTAAAGATAACTTATATACATCATTACATAACTTATTTCTAGCATTTAATAACATTTTTAGAACTATATAATCAATATATATAATGTAAAATATATACAATGTAATCAAGCATATTTATACATCTACATACCAAAGAGCGGTTCCCCAAAAAGGACAAATAAAAGTACTTAAAACTACAAACATATTTACACTATATACAGGCAGAGGTGCAGTCACAGATTGCTGTTATAAACCGTGTTACTAATATCGAATATCCCTAACCTCATAAGGTAAAATAAGAGTTTGTCATCGACGAAAAGGAGTCATCGTTATCCAAGGTCGGGAGGCCAACCGGTGACCTATAACCGTATTCTACCAGTCGCTCCCGGCCCTCGTCCTGGACCAATCTATCGTTTTCCTAAAAGGCGGTCCTTTCCAAACAAAAAATTAACCGGGCCCCTAACCAGGAACACGTCTATCCTCTCAAAGCCCACCATCCCGTAAATCTTCGCACAGGATGGTCTCCTAACCGTGCCATCGTCAGCTATCCGCATCCGCAGCCCCAAGCAGCTCATAAGGATGCGCCTCTCCCACTTCCTAAAAGTCTCTCCAGCTGGTCGGAGCAGTTTGTTCGATATTACAGCAAAACAGCTGGCAGACCTTCGATTCCTCTCGAAAGAGCCACAAACTGAAACGTCAGGTAAGAGAGCTGGTGTATCACATGGAAAAATAAGTAAGGTAGAAGCAGTAGGAATTGAAGGCATTTTGTTTTTGTTTCAGGAGCCGACCTTGTGAAATTCAGTCGACCGAAATTGTCAAGATGTATTTATTTCAGGTTATACAGGGTGTCTGGTAGCAGATTTATATTTTCAAACTTAAATAAAAAACATAATAATTGACACAAAGTTGTATTAAGAGCTTTAAACGATAGAATGGAAATGCGGATTTTATTTTTTAAAGAGTATGTCATCCAGATGTCTTCCGTCGAGTTGAACACACTGTTCAAAACGGAGCCTTGTGTTCTGCGCCACACGCTGCAGTAAACTTGGATCAATTGAGCTGATTTCTCGTCGAATATTTTCCTTTAAAGCCACAAGAGGTTGGGGCGTGTCATTATAAACCCTCTCTTTGAGGTAGCCCCATAAAAAAATCCATGGGAGTTAGATCGGGCGACCTCGGTGGCAATGGGATGTGTCCAAAACGACTGATCAGTTTTGGGGGAAATGTTCCCAAAGCAAATTCATCGAAGCTCTGGCTGTATGTGCAGTCGCCCGCCCCATCCTTTTGAAACCATGTGTGTGAAGAGTACGATGGATCAGCCCGCAGGTTTGGCAAAAAGAATTCCGTAATCATGCGTCGATAATTTTCACCGTTGACATTCGTCGCCTGGCCTCGAGAATTTTCGAAAAAAAATGGTCCAAATATCTCATGCGTGGATAAGGCACACCAAACAGTTACCCTGGGACAATGCAATGGTTTTTGATGTTTCAATCGAGGGTTGCGGGTTCTTGCAGACCAGTAATGGCAGTTTTGCTTGTTGACGTGGCCGTTTAAGTGAAAATAAGCCTAGTCGCACCAAAAACTATGATTTACAGTGCGAAAACGCTGCAACATCGTTTCACAAAAATTTTTGCGTAAATCAAAGTCACTTTCTATCAGTTCTTGAACGATTTGAATTTTAAAAGGATGGAACTTCAGATCTTTTTTAAAATTTCATGAATAATCGCTCTTGGAAGTCCCAGTGAGGCTGCTCTTTTCCATATTGAAAGTCGCGGATTTTCACGTAAACTGCTTTCAACCAGTTCAATGTTTTGAAGATCGACTGGGCCCTGGCCGTGGGAAATCATAGCCGAAGCAGCTGCGCGGAATCTCTGCACCCACGAACGAATTAAATTTACACTCGGTCCGCAATTACGTAATAATCATTGCTCTTAAAAAATGTCTCCACAGCGAACGCATGATGCTCACTCGACCACTGCGACATCGTGACTGACAAATCCGCACAATCGATAATTCCAACGGCGCCACCCTCCCTCTGCACCGTTTGAAATAATCGTATTTAAAAATATAAATTTGCCACCAGACACCCTATATCAGGAGGAATTGTTGTAATTTTCGGCAACAACCACAAGGACAAGAAAAAGGTTCGTCTGCTATTTTAACGCTACCACCTGTAGTAGATACATCTTGGAATTGGTATAAACAGCATTTGACAAGGTCGGACCACAACGACAAGAAAAAAATGACATCAGCTGTTCTAACCCTTCCACCTGTAATAGATACAACTTGGTGTATCCCGTATATGTTAATAGTATATGGTTTCACAGATTTCGAAACTAGTACATTGGTGTTTCAACACGGTTCTTAAGATTTATCCATTCCGTAACACTGTGCCTGCATCCTACTTGCATACGTACATACTTACATATGTATATAATTCTATCCCCCAGATTACTTACAGATCACACGGTATTCGTTGATTCCCCCCAGTCGACCGACCTACTCAACCACATTTGTTGTGTGTATTTTCAATTACGATATTAAAGTTTATGTCGTTTGTTTCGTATTCTTGTATTCCTTCTTCTGACCGTTCGTTTGTTCTTATTTTACTTTGTCTATATTTCGTTTCTGTGCAGAATGTTAACTACGAATTCATAGCTGCTCCATACAACTGTGTTGATTTTGGTTTTATTTTTGCAATTCCTTTTCATCTGACATTCAATTCATTTGTCATGCTAGTATTCATTGGATCAATGCAGAGGGGAATGTGAGGGGTGGAGCAATTTTGCATTCATACATACATATGTATGTATATGAGATTTGATTAAGCGTTTGTGAGTGTGTGTGTTCGTGTATGTATTATTCTTGTGCTGTCTGACTTGTAGGCACAGACAGAGAATCACATAGAGTTGTGTGCAGTTTTTTTTGCAATTCTGCGAATGTTTACTTTTCTCGTAGGGGAACTAGTGTGATATGGCCAAGAAAAAGCAGTGATAAAAAACTAAGTATACCTGATGCGGCCAACCGCATAAGAAAGGGGGACAAATATCTTGAGGTATCGAATGTCTAAATACGAGGGCGGATCAAAAAGTCCGTGACTTTTCGAACTTCCTTCGTAGTTATATGAAAAGCAACACTGCTCCCATGAAATACCACCTGTTAATAGACTACTGTCAAATTTTGAGCAAGTTCCGTCATTTACTTTGCGTTTAACAGCTGTTCGTGCATTTTTTTAAAAAATGGAAAAAAGTGAATTTCGAGTACAGTATTTTTTGCGAAAAAAAAACCATCAATCAAACCAAGGAAAAGCTTGAGAAATACTATGGAGACTCTGCCCCATCGATTTCAATGGTAAAAACAGTGGTTTACTGACTCGTTGTGGTCGCACAAGTACAAAATTGAGGTCAAAACACCCGAAAATGTCGAAAAAATCCACAATATGGTGTTGGCCGATCGAAGAGTAAAGGAGCGTGAGATTGTTGATGCCATGGCAATTCATATGGCACTGTGGTTTCGATTTTAAATGATAAGTTGGGTTTAAGAAAGCCGTCTGCAAGATGGGTGCCGCGTTTGCTCTCAATTGGCTATAAAAGTAATCGTGTGACAACTTCAAAGGATTGTTTGTAACGTTTTGTAACTGTGGACGAAACTGTGGATGAAACACTAAACAATGGGTTTCTCCGGGTGAACCGGCTCCGAAAAAGGCCAACGTAAGTTTGTCGGCCAATAAGGTGATGGCAACAGTTTTTTGGGATGCACGCGGATAATCCACATCGATTACCTTCAAAAGGAAAAAACAATAAACGGCGAATATTATGCCAACTTATTGGACCGATTTAACGAGGATTTAAAAAAAACGACCCCATATGACCAAGAAAAAAGTTATTTTTCATCAAGACTAATGCACGGTGTAGTCTCAATGGCAAAATTCCATGAATTGGACTACGATTTGGTACCTCATCTGCCATAGTCTCCGGATTTAGCCCCCAGTGACTATTTCCTATTTCCAAACCTAAAGAAATGGCTCCGTGGAAAAAGATTTAGCTCCAAAGATGAAATTATTGATCAAACACATGCCTAGTTTATGGACCTCGAAAAATCCTATTTTTTGGAAGGGATATACAAATTGGAGAAACGTTGGACTAAGTGTATTGACCTAAAAGGGCATTATGTTGAAAAATAAATTTTGTTTGCAAAAAAAACCTGTGTTTCATTCAAAAAGTCACGGACTTATTGATCCGCCCTCGTACATTGTGGGCTATTTCTCATCATCAAAAATTGATATGTGTGTGAAGTTAAATACTTATATAAATTGAGAATACACAAACTAAATATGATTATTGTGAATAGTTCCGCGAATATTTGGAGCCTTTTTAGAATAAATTCATTTACCTGGAAGCAATTTTAACATTTTCACAGAACCTCGAGAATAACTTAACATGCATTATATAAGTTTTTGAATAAAATACCCTTTGGCACTACTTCAAAGGTGAGAATGCCTCAGTATACGAAATGTCATGTCTTAAAAACTCGAGAGGTGGCGTTGATGGTGGGGATACCATAAGTCGCCCCAAACACTAGGTATCCAACCACGACCTCAGATTTTTAAGATTCGGGCCTGGACTGGTCGTATGCGTTATCTGAAAAAGCAGCCTTCGTACGCCCAGTATAAAAATGAATTTGAAACACCCTCTCATCCATTTGCTGCTGATTACTTATATAAAGGGTAGATTTTCAGATGACGTATACGCCCAGTCCAGACGGAGTCTTAAAAAAGTGGTGCTCGTGTTGGATAACTAGTATTTAGGCCTAATTATGTTACATTTGCCACCGGCACCACCCCTTTTGTTTTTCATATATCTCTATCCATTTTCTTCCCAGTTTCTCATATATGGTAGCACCCCAATCTAGAAACGAATCTTATAAAGTGGGGGAAGGCTTACATACCCCGTGTCCAGGACCATTCTCAGTATCCCCGTAATCGACGCCACTCGTCCCATCTTTTAGATATGCCCTCTCATTCATTCTCTACATTTTTCCATATAAAGAGCCAATTTTAAGATAACGTATATGCCCAGTCCAAACCCGAATCATTAAAAATGGGTCTACGGTAAGACACCTAGTGTCAAGGTCTGCCTATGATAGTGCTTTTACCGACGCCACACCTTCACATTTTGCCATATGAAGGGTACATTTTCAGATGACGTATGCTCACAGTTCAAAACAGAATCTTAAAAAAGTGGGTCATAGTTGGCTACCTAGTGTTTGGGACTACTTATGGTCAAAGCCACCTCACGAGTTTTTTTAAGATATTACATTACGTATACTGTTGGATTCTCACTCTTGTAATAGTTCCAAAGGGTAATATATTCATGCATGCATTAGTTAAGATATTCTCGATGTTCTGTTTAAATTTTGTTAAAATTGGTTCACTACTTTCCAGAAAAATAAAGTTATTCTAAAAAAGGCTCCAAAATTATATTTGCGTAACTATTCATAATAATCAGGTTTGGTTTATATATTCGCTAGTTATAAACGAGCAAAATTGTAACAGGTTTCCCACAATGGAAGTTTAAAACTTTAATTTTTATCAGTGTCTAACCTTAGAACCAAAAAATTTTTTTGAATTTTACTTCGACATGGTCTCTCTTATAATGAACACTCAAATATACAATAATTATACATCTATGATTAAAAGAGCGTAATATGTAAACAAACCCCAATGTTACAATAACGCACTCTCTTCAATATTACAATATTTCATTCTCTTCAACTCTTTAAAGATCCAGAAACTCAAATTTAACCATCACCTAGCTCATAAATTTACGCTTATTTTTTCAATTGGTCATTGTTGTCCACGTGATGATGAAAAATTATATCTTATCAGCGGGCGAAGAAACAGATTGATCATTAGGTAATAGATGGCAGGCATTCTTCTAGTGTAATGGATGTACGTGTGATTGATTCGAGGTGCCAATATCGACTCGGATCATTACCTGATGGCTGCGAAAGTTCGCATAAGACTGAGCAGGGCGAAAAACGTATGAAGCCGAACACAGGAAAAGCTGGATATTGACAAGCTACAAATACCGGAGATATCAATGTCCTATCGACAGAAGCTCTCTCTCCTGCTAAAGCAGAATACCCCCTCCCGAAGACCCAGATGCGCAGCGGAAGCACATCTCCCATTCTTTGGAAACCGCTGCAAGGACTGAACTTGACTATCAAAAACCGCAGAAGGACAAGCCATGGTACGACGAAGAATGTCGCATGTGCTCAAAATGTGGAGAGACCACTTTTCAGCACTACTCCACTCAGATTCTTCCACTGAAGATCAGGAGGTAATGATAGTGAAAGAGTGTGTAGATTACTACTAGAGAAACCCCTCGACTTGGTCCGCACTTGAACCTTGACAACCGATTTAATTTTGAAGTGGTAAATGAATTTGTCTACATTGGATCCGCCGTGAACAAGGACAACAACGTCAGCCTGGAGATAGATAGGAGAACTGTGCTTGCAAATAGATGCTATTTTGGGCTCAGCAAGCAGTTTGTGAACAAAGCCCTCTCTCGACGGACAAAAGTCCAGGTATATCAGACTCTCATTTTACCTGTCTTGACACATATCTCCGAAACTTGGATCATATCGCAAGCGGATGCAAAACACCTGGGAGTATTCGAGAGAATTATTCTCCGTAAAATATATGGTCCTGTTAGAGAAAACGGCGAGTACCAACGTCGCTGGGACCAAGACCTATATAATTTATATTCTGACGTGGTCATAGCTAGGTGAATCATATTACTCCAACTGCGTTGGCTAGGCCATGTTATCAGAATGTATGAAGATGAGCCAGCGCGAAGGGTTTTCGATAACGTACCCGATGGAAGCAGGAAAAGAGGACGACCAAGACTCCGCTGGAAAGACCAGGCAGAAGAATCCCTCCGTATCCTTCGCGAGAAAAGACGAAGGATAGAGCCAGTTGAGGGAAAATGTTGAAATTTGTTTAATTTGTTTGTCTAAATTAATATGTGTAAGACATCTGACCTCATGTCATCAAGTCAAGAACAGTAAAAGTAAAGTGAGTTGATGTCAATCACTTCCACCAGAAACAAGTTTTTGAAGAAATATGGTTTTGTACTAAATGTGTCGATGTGTATGGGAGGTACCAGAAGGGGCGTGGTCAAACGTCCATTTTCAATCCCAAACTAAGCTTGGATAAATAATTATCACTGACAAAATTTCATTGTGATTGGTAAAGATATACGGAATTTATCGCGTTGACGAGCCAGACAGACGGACATGGCTCAATCGTCATAAAGAGTCCCAAAACGAATTTCGTCCAAAGATGTTAAGGGTTTAATATGCAAGGGCTATCGATGAGACAGCTGTTCAGGTTAGTACTTGGAAAACTTATAGAGAAGATGCTTCAAAGAAGAAACGGTGATAGGTGGGAAGAATTCGGGTTGCGTTGTGCGATTTTCAGACTTGTGACGTCGCGTGAAGTGTTTGAGTAAAATTAATTGCGTAGATACCAATTAACACGCAAATTATCAAAATTAAAGATTTCTCTCATTCTGTATATGATTTCCAAGTCTTCCACGGACTTTGTTAGTAAATAAAATGGCTAAAATGCATGAGTTCGGGGAACGCTCAGAATATTATTAAAAAAAAATTAAACTAGACGTCGCACGGACCTATGTGGCCCATACGGTCCAAACAACCGCTACATCCAGGGACACTTGGGTATAGGCAAGTGTTGGTACTTAAACGAAAGCTATTCGTTTCGCGAATTCAGCGTCTATAAGCCGAGTTAAGTTGAAAAATAAATTGCATCGAAAACCGCTCTTTTCTCCTCACTTAAGTCCTAAACTAAAATTTTTTCTAAAAGTTTCGCGCAATTTTTCTGATTTTGTCACACATCGACTTAAGGCACAGTGGGAATTTGAACCCTCCTGCCTGGGCTAGGTGGAATATAAATTTAACGATTTATGAAATGTATTTCATCAGGATCGGATAATAAATGACAGAGTTATGCGCGATTATACATTCAAGCTTTGGAAACCAATTAAATATTTCGGGAAATATTGACTTCCGCAAACTTTTTTTTTTAATCCGCATTTAATGCTCTACCAGGCAAAAAAACACGAAAAAATACAATTTTGCTACTAAAAGAAATTTGCTCCAAATGTTATTTACTATTTTCATGTTATTCTGACTATTTCTACAAAAAAAAATCTATTTATTCAACATTTTTGAATTTTATATGCCGACAACTCGATAACTAGCACAGTTATCGAAAAAAATATTTTATATTTTCCTTTTATTTTGACCCTTTCTATAAACAGCGGTTAAAAAATTGAATTTTTTTTCAACAGATCCCTATTTTACGACCATTTTTTGGACCCTGTGGGCGAAATAGGCCCCGCCCTTTTTCGTTTTCTCTAATTTAATTCTATTTATGGGCTTTTTTTCTGAGCGTACCCCGTCCTCATGCATTTTTGCCAATAAAACAGCTGTTGCACTCGGTGCTAATAAAAAGGGGGTTAAAATTCCCTCTGTACCTGAAGTCGATGTGTGGCAAAATCCGAAAAATCACTCGATTGCTTGAAAAAAAAATATTTTCTGGATATTTTTAAAAATCCGATACGTGGATAACTAAGCAGTTATCGAAAAAATGTATTTAGTTATTTTTGTTTATTTCGACTCGTTTTACACAAAAAAGTTGTGAAATCGGTCCCATAACACGGCACCACACTCGTAGTATCATCCTGTATGTCCGAACTTTGGGTGCCCACAACTCCGAAAATAGGCGCTGCCCCCGATTTTTTTATTTATTTTTTTTTACTTAAAATTAAAAGTTCTATCCAATGGTAATAGTTTGGAGCCGAAGCGAGTTGCCGACCTATTCTAGGTTTAAGCCCTTACCTTTTCTCAATCACTTAATTCCGTCGTCTGTTCCAACAGCGTATTTCAAACCACTTTCAAACCGCATTCATGACATTTGGCACAACTGGCAGCAGGGGCCACATGTTGAACACCACAGTAGACATAACAACGGATAATTGACAAAATGCAAAAAAATAAAAACGCGCCGGAGACGACGACAACAACAAAAGCACAATGAATAACAAAAACAACAATGCACGAGAACTACGACAACAACGTTTCACATATGATGTGTAAGCAACAACGAACGATTGATGATGGCGGTGGTGGCGGCGACGACGACACACAAACACACTTAATTCATTCACTCTCACTCTCTTTTTTCATATTATTTGTATATCACTGTCTCTCTTGCTCTATGTATTTCTTTTTCATTCCAGATACAAAACACTTTAAGTAAACTTTTGAGAGAATACGAGAACTTTTTAGCTGTTGCTGTTGCCGTGGTGGGGGGATCAGCGACAAATGTTTCGCATTTAAAAGATTATAGCAATTGTTGTTGCTTTTTCATATTACTTTAATTTTTTTTCTGAATAGGTATGTAAAGAGGAAATCACGCAAAAAAACCCACTTAACTATTTTGAACTAATTGTGCAAATTTGTTAATTGTATTTTGTAAGTTACAGAAGTTTTAAACGGATTTATGGTTGTCTTGCTTTATATTTAACAGGTTTTCTTTGAATAACATTTATGTACATATTTTTTGACAATTTTTTTAAACTGTGAATTTATTATTAAGTAACACTTGCTTGTTTTGTTATATTTAGCACATGTTTGTTTTATTGCAAATCGAAAATTGTGTTTTTTTTTTTAATTTAACTTTCAATTAAAGTACTGTGCTAATTTCGGGACGTTTTTTTCTTTTGCTAAACTATGGCTTTTGTTGATTTGTTCATAGGGGCAGGGAAAAAGAGGTCAAGTTTACTTGAGGCAGGCAGGCAAGCTGTCACAGATCGCAGTTAGATTTTATCGTTCTTAATTTGCACTTTTTTTTCTCTGAAATTTGTATTTGATTTTTAGAAAACACCATACAAGCTATTTGTAATACATGGAATATTTGAAATTTTGTATTTTTAAATTAGATTTCTTTGGTGAATTGCTTGTCTGCGTTTTTGTAAAATGCCCAAAATATACCGTTGTACGGTCTTGTTCTTCTTCGCTCAGTGTTTCATTTCCTTTTCACACTTGATTGGCTGGCTGTTGTTGGCTCTCTCGATTTGTGTGATTTGATTGTTGCTGCTTTTTGTTCTGTTTTAACATTTGCTGCCTTTTTTCCAAAGACTTTTTTCCTTATTTAGTTGTATTTAATTTTGACATTTAACTTGAATTTTGTTTTGAGCGCAAACAGAATGAGAAGAAAAAACTTATTACGCGACCGAGTGACACAAATTATAGTATGTGACTTAATACACTTTTCCTTTTGTTGATCGAATTAATTTCACTTTCATTTTCAGATGTATTTTTTCTTTTGCACAGACTTTGGGGTTTCTTCTTCCTGTTTGTTGTTGGGAGTGTGTGTAATGTATCTAACTGAATGATTTTCCTTTCGTTTTCTTGCGATTCATTCGTTTGCTTCGCGCGATTCGTTTCTGGAGTGGAAAACAGGAAGAAATTAGGTTTGTAGGCCAATACCAAACACAACGAGACCGAGTTACTTTTTGTCGGTCGCTCTCAGTAACTACCGGGCAAACTTAAATCAAACGACGGCGACGATGTATCATACGAGAGTCCCGTGAATAACGATACTAAACGCAAAAATTCTTTGCTCCAGACCACAACAGGCATTTTATCCCCGTTTGCTCTTATTCCGCAAACCAAAAGAAGAAACAACAACAGAAACTAAACCCAACCGACGACCACGAAGAACGAATCTCGTTGACAGAAAACGCAACGAGGCGAGAGAAGTAACAGCCAACTGGCTCTCGTTTATTGACAACCTTTTTTTTTTCTTTTGCATCCAACTCCCGTTCTATTTTGTCATTCTTTGCACAAAAAAAAACGAAGAAAAAAGTTATGGAAAAGCTTTTGCTCCTTTACCTGAAATGCAGGTAAATATTTGTATTATTATACATTTATCTCATTCTTGTTTCTTTTATTTACTTCTTCATTAACCACACGAGTAGTACACGATTTTGTTAAAGGTTACGGTTACGTTAACTTAGTATAAGGTAAAGGCTACCGCGCGAGACCTCTAATAAAGAACTAAAATTGTAAACGAAACACACAGCTACCGACAGCCGCAGACGTTTTTGTTGTTATTATCAAGTCTCGCGTTTACCCCTAAAATAGGCTGCTCTCTTTAGAGCAAAGAACAAATCTTCCTTCCGCGCCCGCCCCTCGACCAACAAATGATTCCTAAAGCATTAACAACTCGTATAACCTTGTCCCCCAAACATCTTCACCCAATAACCACATACGCACATACACACTCACACATATGCATGCATAATCATTGCCAATCTCACTCAGCCTAACTTTTCTGTTTTGTTTCCTATTCCTTCTCCCACCATTTTTTTTTTATTTTTTTCTTAATAAACGAAACTTAACCTAAATTAATTAACACACATGCATTAGAATGGGACAAAAAGCTTAATATTACCACATTTCCTTGCTGTTCGTTTGTGCTGCCTCTCTTTTTCTCCGTTTTTGCATACCATTCGCTGTTGTATCACGTTTTTTATTTCTAAAATTTGCAATTTTATTTTGTTTTCTGTTCTTGTATATTTGTCGTTCAATAAACGTTCTTGGCCTTTAAAACGCCATTTGAAGAACAAGGACAGATTGTGTGTTTTGTTTTGCATTAAGCTTTCCTGGTTGGGATTTTGTATAGGAAAAAAATTGCAAAATATTGCACGATGAACACAAAACCGAAAACACAATCAGACAAAGCTTCGGGTAGTAAGGCAAAGCTCTGTCTGGTAGTACAACAAAGCATTCTAGTAGTACGGCAAAGCTTCCGGTAATGTTGGCCGTAACTAAAGAAGTAGTAATTTATCAGCTGAGAGCTTAATTTGTCTCAGACAATCACTTGTTAAAAACGTGTATTAGTACTGAGTGAAGGTGGCGCTAGTCACCACAAATTCTGCTTAAAACAAGATGGCGCTATTTAAACTGCGAATTTTGTTTGTTGGCCCCACTGGCAATAACAATTACTCAAGCCGTTTCCGTCTCAACAGTTTCCAATATTGTAGGCTGTTATCAGAGAGGAATTCAGGATGGAGTAATTTATTCTCTCAATATTTTTAACCCAATAGGTATGGTTGCCAGTGAACATTGATTGGATGGCGGAAAGAATGGGTTCAATAACACCAGGTAGAGGCAATAGAACACAACGTCCAACAAAGCAACAAGCGTATTTCGTGTTTTTGTGGCAAAATAGTTGTGTTAAATACAATACAAATGTATACCAACGATAAAAGCCAACAAAAAAGTTCAAAATACATTTAAATCTCACAGTTTTATACGAAAACGGAATGAAAAAGTTGAGTTATCATTTGCACAAACCAACAACGAAGTGTGAAATGAAACGTCAGATGAGAGAATAAAATACTCTAACCTAAATTCTTCTATGAGTCCAAACATAATCAAACACGCTACAGCCGACGAGGTTTTTTTTGGCGTAGAATACGTCTTACCTTACGGTATAGGGAGTCATGTCAGATTGTTATTGTTGTAATCTTTATTTCATTGATTATGAGGAAACGGCGAGATAACTTTTTTTAAAAATTTTTTTGTAGGTAAATGAAGATGTTATCTTTCGTTTGATATACATTTCATATTGGTTGATATCTTCCTAATATTTAAATTTCTCAAATGAAAATTGTTTAAACACATACACTCAAACATATGTATGGTGTTTGGTTGAGTGTTTGAGTTTGTAGCGTGTACACAAACTATGCTGCTGTTTCAGTGGGGACACAAACCTTCGGCTGTTGTTTTGATTGATGAAATATTGAAATATTATTTATCATTTATCCTTACTCTTTTAATTTAAAAACATATTTTTCCTACCATAAGCTTATGTATATTATCAAAAGTAACTATCAAATAAATAAATTAATTTGCTTATATTATTTATCATTTATTGTTATACAATATGTTTTCTGTCTTATCGGATGGCGTATTCTACGTTAAACTTAATGGCCGTGTCTCTGACACTGCCTGCAGGGACAGTCCGTGGCCAAAGGCCTCGGACAACTGTCTGCTGTTTTTTACATAGGTTTCTTATGGCAGGGAAAAATCGCCACGAAAATCCGCTGCGGCTGACGACTCGCCGCTAGAATATAATCTTTTCTAATTTCTTGGCGGCGTTTTCACGAATCCTCTCAATTGAGAGAATGGAGTTGCCACATTTTCAGAAATATCCTTAGAGCAACCAACACAACCAACATATAGAGCCTGTTTTTTATTCCCTGCTAAACTAATTTTTCGACCACTTTGTATGATGAGCTAAGCGGTATTAAGCGATTTTAAGCGGCACCCCATACAAAGCCTTCAAAAAATAGTTTACCGGGTAATAAAAAATCAAGCTTAATATCGCTTAGCCCCCCCATACAAAGTGGTCGAAAAATTAGTATAGCAGGGAATAAAAAAACAGGTTTCTTTTGATACAAAAGAAATGGGAGGAAAATGATTTAAATGATATAAGCGAAATTAAGCGACTTTAAGCGGCACACCATACAAAGTCGTCGAAGAATAGTTCAGCAGGAATTAAAAAAAACAAGCTTATTGTAAAACACAATACAATTAAAGTGAATGAAAAATTGTTAAAAGCTGGAAAAACAATTTAAGTTTTGCACATCAATAATAAGCTTGTTTTTTTAATTCCTGCTAAACTAATTTTTCGACGCCTTTGTATATGGTACCGCTTAAAATCGCTTAGCTTTCCATACAAAGTAGTCGCAATATTAGTTTAGCATGGAATAAAAAAACAGGCTCAATATTAAGCTTGTGTTTTTAATACCTGCTAAACTAAGTTTGCGACGACTTTGTATGGGGAGCCGCTTAAAATCGGTTAATATCGCTTAGCTCCCCATACAAAGTGGGCGAAAAATTAGTTTAGCAGGGAATAAAAAATGGCTTATTGTTTCCAAACATTTAAACAAATTCCTGAAAAGAGCGGCAACTATACGCGACGCAGAGAAAAAATAAACTGATGTCGCCAGACGCTCTCTCTCCCATTTCGTTTAGACGCTGGGGATTTTTTTCGTCGTCGTCTGAGGCGTGTCTGGTTCTGTTTGGACTCTATAGCTGTTATTCTATAAGTCGTGAATCAGTCGTTTCGCGACACTTTTGTCGCTTTGTTAACACTGCTGTAGATTTTGGCATGAAATTTTTGTATCATCGTCTAAATCTACTGAGTTTATCGGTACCCATAGAGCAAATTAGCAATAGAAGCAAAATAAGAAGAAGAGTTAGACAAACAAACCAGTGCAACTATGGAAGTTCTACAATTGGTAGACAGGGAAGTCAGATGTTTACGTCGTAGGAACAAAAAGCGGAGAATATGGAGACTTGCTTTCACAAATATATCTTTCAAACACAAATAAAAACACCCAATGTGAATCCGATTCGACCCCATTACTGGTCCGTAAAATCCTAAACAAGAGAAATGTGAGTTCTCGAATCCGTTTCGAACCCATTACGAGTCCGTGAAATTGCGATTTGGCGGATCCGTTTCGAGTTCGTAAACACATAAATTTGAAATTGCGAACATCTCGTGAGGATGCCAATGTTGTAGTTCGGTCAGCAGGTCCCCTGAATACTCGTACTAAGTTCGGCTCCATTTCAAATCCTAAACCAAATTCACTGTCATGAAACTAAAAGGAAGAAAGAGATGTTAAATTGAATCAGCGATCCACTAATAACATTAATTTTATAATGTTATGAATTAAAAAATTTGATTGTTCATTATGATTAATTAAAAACAGGTAGTAAAAGGGTGACGAACGTTTAAAGAGTTCGGGACAGCTAAAATATAATGTCAATAGCTGTCATGGTGATATCCCTAGTATATCCTGTGGGAGGGCTGCCGTTGACATTCCATCCACCAATCATGTCTTCTTGTTTCAGGAAAAAGTGGAGTATTGCTTTGGGTCCAATTTCCCCCACCCATCCAAGACGAGATTATAACGGCAATCTCGCAGATTTACTCCGGATTTACACCCAGCCCATCCTCCGTGACCCACTTACAAAGTCGCCTGATTAAGTTCATCTCTGCATATGGAAGGGTATTTCCACTGATATGAGTCAATCATCCTCTCCAATGGCATCAGAAGGAATGATAGACTGATTGGTCTATAATGTCTTTTGGACTAATATACGGTGATTTCCCCGGATTCTCTAAACAAGGTTTCCCATTACATCCCCTGAAGAGATTGGGTATAGCTTCTCACAACCAGTGAACTGTGCGCTTTCTAATTTTTCACTCATTGACTGGGACCTACAGTTTTACACTGGTCCCAAACGGTATTTTGAGAAGCTTTTTCATGGCTAAGTACCCGATAGTGTCGCCATCACTAAGCGGGGTGGCCGTCGTCGAAGGAAATTTTAAGGTGGTCAGTGTAGGGATCGAACCCACGTTCTCATGCAAAAAAATGTCTCCCACTCTGGAAGACCTGTGAATAAAGGCAATGGATAAATTATTTTTGTGGCACGAATAAAGTATTTGAAAAGTGGATGTGATGAAATTTTTGAGGTTACGGACAATGGCGGTGAGGGCTGAGAAATCTGTGTCGATGGCGACTGGTTTACTGGCGTCTGTGGCTGATGACTTATATCTGCCGGCGGTTGTGATTGATTTACCTGTGGTGGTGGCGGTGGCGACGACAATTCGTGCAGTATTTGCTGTGACAATCGCTTTGGCTGTAAATTGGTCAATTGTGATTGTACCTGTTGTGTTGTACTTAGCAGCTGCGCATGTAATTGTTGGGTTGAAGCGAGAAATTCATGTTGCAGTGCCTGCATTTGTCGATGCACCTGCTCAATTTGCAGTTTCATTTGAGTTTTAAATTCGAAAAATTCATTTACAGATTTCGATATTGTGGCTGGCGAATTGACTGCGGTTAGCTGAAGCTGTACCGAAGAATGCGAATTTGGCGCGTTATTCGAATGTGTACCGGCCGTGGCTGGTGAATCTTGTTGGCCGTGATTTGACATATTTGATTTAGGCGAGTGCGAGACAGGCATTTCGTATATATCGGACTGAAAACGGGCTGGTGGGATTCCTTGCGTGCGTCTGCTACTTGTTCTTCAAGACTGATCTTGGTTTTGTGGCATAAAACCGACAGGATCACATTAAACAGGTACGATACAACATCCATAATATTTAATGCAAATTTGGCAAAAATTTCGTGTCGGAAAAAGTTTGCATTCATTTTTTTCAACCAAATATCCGGCGCAAATAGAACTTCGACAAAGATTTTAAAGGCAAGTTACGCCATGTAAACAAAGTTCTCCAAACAAACAATAAAGTTGTCCCTTTTTCTAAAAATTTCCAGAATAAACGTCCCCTTAAACAAGCTGGCGTCCAAATAATAACAATGGGCTTATTCGTATTGATGTATATACGTAGTTGCGTTTATTTATAAGGTTTTACATTAGTTGGTTTGTCTGACGATTGTTTGTGTGTTTGTTTATAATCTGTATAGATATAATGACCAAATCAAGGATTAATGTAACAAATAAAATAAACTTTGACATGAATTATGAATTAATTACATTTTACATGAATTACCGAGAAATTGACTTACTTGTTTTTGGGTCTATATTAAAATGTCTATAAGTATAGGACTGAGGGACCTTTAAAACAATAAAGACATGACATTAACAAATTACAAAATGAAGTTTTGGCCAACTTTCCCATGGCAAAATAGTAGAAGCAGTAGGAATTGAAGGCATTTTGTTTTTATTTCAGAAGCCGACCTTGTCAAATTCAATCCATCGAAATTGTCAAGATTTATCAGGAGGAATTGTTGTAATTTTTAGCAACAACCACAAGGACAAGAAAAAAATTTTGTCTGCTGTTTTAACGTTACTACCTGTAGTAGATACATCTTGGAATTGGTATAAACAACTTTTGAAAAGGTCGGACCACAACAACAAGAAAAAATTTATATCAGCTGTTCTAACGCTTCCACCTGTAATAGATACATCTTGAACTTTCCTACTCTTCTTTTTCTATGCCTGGAACATAGAATAATACAAACGTAGATAAACTTATTCTCTCATCTGACGTTTCATTTCACACTCTTCATCGTAGGTTTGTGGAAATGAGAGCAATTAAATTTAAAATTATCTTACACCAGGTGGAGTTACAAAATATGTTCACTTAACTTTTTCCTGTCGTTTTGGTGTAGAACTGAAAGTTTTAAATATATTTTGCACTTTTTTGTTGACTTTTATCGTTGGTATACATTTGTATTGTATTTAACACAATAAGTTTGTCACAAAAACACGAAATTCGGTTGTTGTTCCTTTGTGGATCGCTGTATACTATTGCCAACATCTGGTATTATTGAACGCATATTTTCCACCAACCAATGTTTACTTTCCATCGTACCTATGACGTTTAATTTATTGAGCGAATAAAAACTTCTATTGTATGTATTATTCTATGGCCTGGAATATTTCCCGACATTTAAATAAAGTGACAGTTGCTTCAAGCATTGTTAATTTTCGGGTGACTATCTGCAACACACTTACCATTGCATGCTGATTCGGAACGAGCTGGCACAGCCGTCGGTATGTTCGAAATAGAGTCATTATCTGATACATTTTGGCCCATCAGTATTTACTGCGGAATATGTTTCAAGTTCAGATGAAGAAACTTAAGTTCATACTGAAAATCATACATTAACTTCGTCACTCGAACGAGAACTGAAAACATCAGACATATCGCTTCAGAATTATTCATAGACTCTGGATCGTACTGATACATACGTTAGATCGGTTTGGATCTTTACTTACCACGACTCTAATAAAAGAGTTGATGGCAAAAGCCTGTTTCTCTATCTCGAACGAAAGCTTTCGTTCGTGTTCTAGACGAAAGAAACTTGATTTGGGTTCCACAAACTTGTCGTTTCAAGTCTAATGAAAATACACATAAAATTTTTTAAAACTTTTCAGTACAAATTTTGGTTACTCTATTTCGAATGTGCCGCCAGTTGGGAACAAACATAGTCAGGTGAACGAAAATTTCGACTTGGACGAACCCAATTAGAGTCGAATCAGGGCGTTTCTATGGCACAGCTGATCGGAAAGGTACTAGGGGAATGATGTAGAATGAGAGACCAAAGAAGACAGGAACTAATTTTAAATAGTGTTTATTGATACTACTGACATCTAAATTATGTGTTATATTGTTTGCATTGAACGAAAGTACGCATTCCCTTTGATTTCTGTCCGTTTTATGTCCAACAAAAGTGTAAAATTGGTAAAATACCGCAGCAAATAAAACTCTATGAAATGGCCTACTACCTCGTCGTCATGAAGAGGCAGCGAAGAGAGTAATGGAAACTCTTAAGTATTACTTTATGGTCGAATGTGAGTGACTGCTTTTCGTTCGCGATAGATAAACAGGCTGTAATTCCTCCTCTTTCGACCTTTTAAATGTGTTCGCTCTCTTGTATTTCTGTGCTGTTTATGACTTCTGAAGCTTGATTTAATTTGTAATTAGTTTCCTGAACATTTTCTCGCATAACTTCCGCATTTCCAGAATTCTTGTTCAATTTCTGGTCTAGTTTATCGTTCATAATTGAAATTTGCAGCCAGTTTCACCATCATGGCAACAAGTAGTGGTGACTTCGATACACTCGTTACAGCCAAAAAGTATGCAAAGGCATTGTTACTTATTTTTATTGTTACATTGTACCACATATTACCGATAATACAGTGCAATACCAACTGCACGTTGACAAAATCAAATTCTATAAGAGTCTAAACATAATCAAACACGCTACAGACGACGACGTTTTTTCTTTTCAAATTTCTTGGCGGCGCTCACACATATATACGATGATACGTACATGTGAATGCAAAAGAAAATTAAAGAAAGGGTTAAAAAGGGATAAAAAAACGAAAGGGTTAAAGTGAATACATTTTTAAAAACAGTAAAAACAATTTTATTCCTATACAACTATAATATTATTTTCAAACAAATTCCAGAAAAGAGCCGCAAAAATTTACGACGCAGAGAGAAAAAATCAACCGAAGTCGCCAGACGCTCTCTCTCCCATTTCGTTTAGACGCTAGAGATATTTTCCGTCGTCGTCTGAAGCGTGTCTGGTTCTGTTTGGACTCTAAAGCGGTGATTAACGGTACCATCTCATGCATGGTAGAATTATCTATCGGGTAAGCGCGTCAGCCCAGCTGATTTGTGTTTTTTATCTTTTCCGTGGGTAAGCTGTCAAATTTGATTTTGTTTCTTTTTGTTTGTTAATAAAATTCAAAGAATTTCAAACAAAATGCAATTTACAGCGTGGATTTTGTATCAAGTAATATAATCTTTTTATTAACGATTCAGCCGTAAGGGCTTGTTCAAAATTAAAACCAGGGAATTTCTCGGGTAGTTGTAATACACCCAGTGAATGTTTTGTAAGATACACTTTGAATGTTTGTAAGACACTATATTTTATTTTAAAATATTCTTACTTAATAGCTAACAAGTCAAATAAATCTTAACTAATCGGAATTTCAAAAGATTTTTGGGATTATTTAGGGGCGGTTTCAATAAATCAGCGCATGTAACTTTTACGTTGAAAGCCAGAACATGTCATTGACATTGTCCACGTGTAAGAATCAATAAGGCAGAAATACCACAATCTGTCAGTGCAAAATATCTTGGTATATACCTGGCCTGATGCCTTATTTAGCAGAAACATATTATAACAAAAAGGAAACAACTTGGTTTTAAATTAACATATATATACTGGCTTATGGGTCGAAACCCTAAGCATTGTTAAATAACAAATTACTGCTGTACACAGCAATCAACCAACTTATCTTATACGGGGGAGAACTCTAGGGTTCAGCGGCAAAAACAAACATTCAAGACGTTCAGAGGTTCCAATCAAAATACCTACGACTAATCTCAGATGCCCCCCACTACGTAAGAACGAACCCCTTCACAGGGACGAATAAGTTCAGTTCAACTATAGATCGACAGATTCAACGAACGTTATGTTTTAAGACTATCTCACATACTAACATCTTGACACGTAGTCTACGCATGAAAGAAGATTCCAAATTACGCATATAATAAGCACGTGATGATATGCACACTACCCACAAAGAGGACCAGCACTGGTAGTTTCTCTTCATGTTAAAGACCCGTATTCAGTTCTTGCGAAATTTTCGTAAGAAATTTTGTCGTTTATCTCCATCTCCATCATTGATTTTCCTTGCAAATATTTAATTTCCCAACCAATTATCAAACAATTGTTTTCGCACGAAATAACTTTGGCGTAACAACCCTGTAATTGATTTTCCCTGTTGATTTTGATTTTCGCAAGGAGCTGAGTACCAAGCAAATGAAAAGTTAGCGTAATTTTCGGTTCATGAAATTTTCGTTAATTTCGAAAATGTCATAAAAACTTAATACCGGTGCATTTGAATTTTGTTTGAATATTTTATTCTAGTTGCCTATTGTCTAATATTTGATAGATTGCAATAAAGAAAGCGTTAAAAAATTATAAGTTAAGATAATCCAAGATGTATCTATTACAGGTGGAAGCGTTAGAACAGCTGATTTACATTTTTTAACTTGTCAAATGTGTGAACTTGTTTATAGCAATTTCCAAGATGTATCTAGCACAGGTGGAAGCTGAAGTTTCGATCAGCTGAATTTGACAAGGTCGGACCTTGATACAAAAACAAAATGCCTGCAATTCTTACTGCTTCTACCTTACTTAATTTGCCATGAGATACCCTGTCACGGAAAAACCCATAGCCGTTGGGAATAGCCAACTTTGCAGCAGCCGATATTTCCTGTCAATATATATATTTTACCTCAAACAAAATATTTAATTTTTGAAAAATAAGTTCGTTTAATCCAAAATATTGGTGAAATGGGAAATGTAGAGGTAAGTAAGAGTATTTGTGACTTCTAGTGTACATTTTGGCAATAACATGGAGGAGTGGATGTTCGTTCAAAATAATGGGCAAGCAATTTAAGGATCACATGAGTCTGGAAAAGACAACAGCTGATAATTTAACCTTATGCCAAAGATTGGGAACCATCTGTTCTCAATCATGCGCCTATTACTTTTCCTCCACGTGGTGGTTCCCGGTAACGGTAGAATATTTTTTCTAGACGATGACGTCAAGGTTTTCCGATGGGCAGCCTGATTGGCTATGCGACCACTGACGCGTTTCAGGTTTAGTAGGTGACTGATGTCACTGAAGTTTATCAAGCTATCGGGCATATTCTTTTGTCCTTTAGAAGGCGGATGAGACAAACATATAGGCCAACGGCGGATAGAAACCAAAAGAAGAAAATCCAGGTTCGACATATTGCATTCTGGTATTGCATTCTGGTCTGGACGTCAATTGCACTCCTTCTAAATAAAGACGAGGTCAGAACTGCTATTGCCCGGCATAAGAACAACTAAGCCGCTGGAATCGATGTATTACCGGTGGAGCTGCGACGATGTGCTGATAAGGTGCATGCTTCAGCAAAATTTGGTTAGATGAATGTATGTCCGGCGGTTGGAGTCTCAGTGTACTATGTCCCGTATTTAAAAAAGGTGACCCGAGTCTCTGTGCCAACTACCGTGGAATAAGCCTTTTATCCCTAGCATATAAGGTTCTATCGAGTATAATGTGCGAAAGACTAAAACCAATTATCGCTGACCTGATTGGACCATGCCAGTGTGGCGTTAGGGCTGGAAAATCGACAATTGACCATATTTTCACTCTACGCCAAATCCTGGAGAAGACCCAAGATAAACAAATCGACACGTATCATCTATTTATCGATTATAAGGCGGCCTTCGATAGCCCGATAAGGGAGAAACTCCACGAAGCTAAGCTTGGTATTCCTGCAAAACTCATACGCCTTTGCAGGATGACCTTGACGAACACCAAATCCACAGTGAAAGTTGGTTGATGGATGATCTTAAAATGCAAGAATTCTATGGAGCTGGGACGGTAGTGATTGTATTTGGTGACAGCAGCAAAGGTGCGCTTGGTTTTATCAATTTGAGTATATGTAGAAATAGAACCCGAATCATATCAACTCGATTTCGATATTGCTCCCAGCAGTTGGATTAGCGAAGATATTATACTGGGTAAGAATATTTTACAATATGCATCTATAGAACATCTTATAGAACAGAGCAAACTAACAACATGCAAAGAAAAGACAGATGATGAAAAGCTCATACTAGCCCAAGTAAATCTTCTAAAGTATGATCAAGAGGCACATCAACAGAAAAGCATAGGTGATCTTAACTCCAGCCAAGAAAATCGTAGATTGATATCTTATAACCCAAAAAGTGTTGAGGCATCATGTGTTAAAACGTACATTCATCTTGAGGATGAAACGCCAATTTTTCAAATACCAAGAAGTCTTGCACCTAAATAAATTGTAAACAACCAGATTCAAGAGGGGTTAGAAGGCGGTTGTCCGACATAGTTCATCCGAATATTCGAGTCCTGTAGTTTTGGGCATGAAGAAAGATTGTATACATAGGTTATCTGTGGACTATCGGAAAATAAATTTAATGATTATTCGGGATAGGTACCCTCTCCCAAATATTGAGAACATATTAGAAGGCCTTTACCAATCTCGAATTTTTACAACTTTAAACCTACGAAACGGTTTGGAGTATACGTCCTTTGTGACCTCTGACGACCAGTATGAGTTCACAAAGGCACCTTTCGGACTTTGTAACTCACCTGCTGCTATTTAAATATCAATTTTCGCGAACTGATAAGAATTGGCCTTGTACTTGTATATGTGGACGATCTCATAATTCCAGCGAATGATGAAACGGATGGTATTGACCATAGAGAAATGCATGTCTAGATAAAATGTCTCGCTGAGCAAATTTCTGACATTTGGCCAGGTGTGATATGAACGTTGGATTTTGGAACGAATTGCTTTAATAATACCACATAGAGACAATGGTTCAAACCAACCAACAAGAAAACAAGCATAGTTTTAATGCCCAACTTTGACTGTTTAAACAGCAATCAACTATTAACCTAAAAATGAATTCAGAGTTTAAGTTATGTATGATTGTTGATCAAAGATGATGGATTAGTCAAAAATTGGGCCTAAATGCTTACCCGATAACATTTCTTGCGAGAATAGTTTTCAGTTCTCTTTTAAAGTTGCTACGTAATTCATCGAGCTATAACACGTTGAATTTTCACAATTTTGAATTGTCATCAGATAACTATCGATGGAAACGGAAAATACGTAAGAGAAATTGAAAAAAAAAATCCCCCGAAACATAATGCCAGGGCATTTCATGGCATTGTTTCTCCTCTCTAACTTCTCTAGATCTCTTGCCTAACGAACGTAAAAGTCGTCGTGTAATAGTGCTCTTATGGCCAGTTTTTCAGTCAGTGGTGATCTTCGTTTCTTAGTTAAATTGTGGTTAAACATCGATTTGTGTTTTTTAGTCATTGTTGGTTGGTTAACTTATAGTCAGAACCATATTATTTTGACAATCAAATTACTGACTGTCAAAGTGAGAAATGAAGATTGTATAAAATAGATGTTTCAGATTTGCATATTTGTACACATACGTTGAGTCTAGATCGTTAAATTGTTGAGCCTATATAGTTTTTTTCACATTTTTGTTAAAATTACTTCGATTTTATGCATCTATTTCTTATTTTACATAATTCAATTTTGTTTGTTCCCCTTTGTTGTTTTGGTATATGTCTCAAAACACACGTTTGTTTCCAATAAGAATACAAGGGTTGCCATATCAGTTGACAATATGGCGACTTATGCCTTGTTCACGCTGCCACGAAATTGACAATTTCAGATTGAAATTGTCGAACGAAATTGAAATCGTTCACACTGGTTTTGAGCAATTTCGTTGAAAAATGACAACTGTTTGTTTACAAATATTGCCATTAGTAAAATGTTAGTGCCTGGGCACAATAACCAAAATTCTGTTTGGAAATGAATGAAAACAATAAAATAAATGAATGGTACGTGAACTTTAACATGAATCACTGATTCGCCAGGGTTTATAGTTTATTTTCACTAGCCTATTTCGATGTAAACTTAAAATTTCAATCTGATGAATGAGGCGGCATACAATTGTTTTGTTTTTTGTTGTAATTTTAGTAACCACGTGTTCGGCGAACGAAGCCGAGCTATAATTATCGACGGCGTTGAAGCTACAAAAAAAATTAATCGACGGCGGCAACTGAGTTTTTATTGAATGTAATTTTTCGGCAGACGTTACTTTTAGGTTCATCTCGTTGGTTGTGTAATAACTTTAGATATTTTTTTAGTAATTCGGGCCTTTAAATGCAGCCTAATTGATAATATCGGCTAACGTTTTAAGCCGAACACGCTTTAAAGACGGCGGCGTGAGCTTAAAAAAATATCTACGACGGCGGCACACCAGAAAATATTCTGTCGACTTCGTTCTCTTGCATATGTGCAAAAAAGAGTACTAAGTTAATTTTGTTGAGTAAAAACAGCGTTGTATACGACAATTTCAAGTCAATTTCAACGAAATTGTCGTAAATATCTCAATTTCGTAGTTGTCAAAATATATGCGAAATTGAGCAATTTCAACTCAATTTCGGCCCAAATTGCAAAAGACTTAAATTTCGCGGCAGCGTGAACAAGGCATTACATTAACTCACCACTGAAAAACAAAATGCAAAGTTAACCTCTAATTAACTTAGAATTAAGATTAAGTAATCCGATAGTTAACTACCCACTTAAAAACTGGCCATTATTGTTACAAATCCCTTGACCAAGGTAAAATACGTAAGGTTAACAAAATTCATGTTATTGCTGACTACAACTCCAACAATACCTGCTGTTATTACCATGTTGATATTATTGTACCATGGCACAAGATGGATTAAATTATGTGTTTTACTCGCGGCTTTCACCCAAGACTTTCGTGTTTGTTGCGTGAGAGGTGGGAAAAGGCAAGAGGGGTAAACGAACACCCACGAGAGGAGTTTTGATGTTTCTCTTTAATCTCTTTCGTATTTCTGCCTTTTTCTGCTTTTGAGGAGAGGACATCGTTTACGTAGATTATTTTCTGATTATTTGTATAATATGAATAGAAATGATTCGAAAAATATTAAATAAAATATGTAAATACAATAATAACTAAATATCAGCAACATGAAAATCAGAAATCTTTGTTTGAAAAATTAATTATTACGAACGTAAGTAAGAAGCGGAACAGCCGATTAGACGACAAAGAACCCATGGATAGAACGCAGAATGTAAATGCTCGCGATTTACGAAGGGTGTTCAAAAGAGAATTTAACGATTAACGCAGGCTGAAGACGCATAATCTCAAACATCACATAGACGGCGAACGCATAACTAAAGCTGATTTTCTTTGTTTACATTGGAAACCACTTTCGAACTGTCAAGTTAACATGTATTTTGTATGTGTTTATTTACATTTATTGTTGGTGCGCGTATCGCACAAACCACATTCACTTCACTTGGTATTTTTGACATGACATAATAAACAACCTATGTAAGTACTTTCTGTAAGATTTTAGTAAATTGTTATGTATAATAGAACACAAAGAATACATATTTAAAAAATCATAGTTCAGGTTTTTAATTTGGTCAAGGGATGATGTCGAAATTGAGGTGAATGTGAAAGTGACTTAAGGGGCCCTTAGACCTGTGGATAAGTTGCTCGACTTCAAGTTCACATCAACTTCGATAACTAGACATCAACTTCGATTGTGCCCTTACACTCTCAAACTAGTTGAGGCGACTTCATTTTCTTGTCAGATGTCGAAATGAAAGGTGGTGAGCGCACTGCGAAAATATCACAAATTTTACGAAAAGACGCTATTTTTATTTTCTTTAAATATGTATAAATAACACTACAAATCACATTTATTTAGTTTATATTTTTCCGATAATGTTTAATTTATTTATTTTTTGGTTCATTTATTTACATTTTGCCGATAATGTTTCCTCATGAACGTTTCTCATTGAAATGCGTAT
This sequence comes from Phaonia tiefii, assembly GCA_963931995.1. NCBI lineage: Eukaryota > Metazoa > Arthropoda > Insecta > Diptera > Muscidae > Phaonia > Phaonia tiefii. The sequence continues at coordinate 258,019,156 of OZ008369.1, read as the reverse complement.
GCAAGTTGATGTAACTTCCCCTTACACTGATGGATAAGTTGATATCAACTTCAAAAAATCAAAATCGCTTTGATTTTACATCAACTAGTTTGTACAAACCACCAACTTCACCGTACGCCATGGATAAGTTGATGTCAACTTGAAGTCGCTGCAACTTATCCACAGGTCTAAGGGCCCCTTTACACTGGTGGATAAGTTGATATCAACTTCAAAAAATCAAAGTGGCTTTGATTTTACATCAGCTAGTTTGTACAAACCGCAAACTTCACCTTACACCATGGATAAGTTGATATCAACTTGAAGTCGCTGCAACTTATCCACAGGTCTAAGGGCCCCTTTATACGATTACGCCCTATGTGTGGAAAATTTAATAAGCTTGACTTACTTCATACAATGTATACGCTTTAAATTGCATCTTGTTTGAAATTCTTTGAATTTCAGCAACAAACCAAATGTTAACAAAAGAAACTAAATCATTGTCTTTCCATTTCCATTTTCTTTACCTCTTTCTCCTGTAAACATGAGGCTTGCGCAAGTAAAATTGCCGCGTGTGAATATTGAGTTATTGGGTTTTGGCGGAAGGATGAAGCGTACCATTATACAAATACAAGGTAGTAGCCAAAGCTGACCTAGTAGAGGTTAACGCCTTAGAACAGCTGATTTTGCTTTCTTATGACTCTATCTGTCAAATTCAGTGTATTTTGTTACTGTACTTTTTTGTTTACTTTGTTTGGTCATGTGTGTTTGTGTTGAATTTGACATTTAGAGTCGTAGAACAAAAACAAAATCCCTGTTGTTGGTGCCCACAACAACAACAAATACTACTGCGTTAACCTCTGCTAGATAAGCGTTGTTGTAATTTTCGTACCGAGTTATACCATCTTTACACGATGCCATTTTTAGCTGCCATTTTTATGAATTCTCTTTTGAAATTGCAGCGTAAATCTTCGTGCCGTTACACGTTGCCATCTCATGATATTAGTGCTTGCCATTTTTTCTAACATTTCTCTTTAGTGAGTGTTCTTGTGTGTGTTGTTAATTTTTGTAAGCGGTCAAATTTTGTTCTACATAAGTTTAAAAATTGTTTTTTCGAAGGAAGAAATGAAATCTGTCTTTATTATTTTTAATTAAATTTCATGTCCTTTTTTTAAATTCTGCTAAATTATTTCACGTAACCTCTAACAAGGTAACACAACACACGAAAACTAGAATGAAAGAAACAATAACATCAAATCTAAAAATCATAACAAATACGGAAAGAGCACAAAGAGAATTGCAATAAAATTTCATGAAACCCGATGCGGAGGCACTTCGTGCCATTTTTTCCTCCCTTCTTGCTTCTCTACGCCCCTTATCCACAAACGCAAATTGCATGGTTAAAAAATGGCATCGTGTAAAGGCTGTGTTATTGTCAAAAGCAGCAGATAAAATGTTACACATACATGTTCAATTGTGAGCATAGGGTGGGTTTACATTAGCAATTATAATTGCAGCAATTGTTTGTGATTCTCTTATGGAATTCCAATAGGCGTTTATACACAGAAATTCTGTTCAGCAATTGTTGTTTATATTATTGCTGCTTCTGACATTCTTATAAATTTGAGACATATGCAGAGTACAAACTATTATCAGCCATCTTAACTTTAAAATTTGCGAATGAAAATCAAAACGGAATTGCAAGATAATTGCATGTACGTGCAAGTTTTTTCCCAGTTACACCCCTTTCACCTCTCTCTCCAATAAACTTAACAATTGCTGCAATTATAATTGCTAATGTAAACCCACCCATAGATGAAATCATAGAGTAATCTCAGACTAGAGAGAATATTTGGCTCATCTGAGAGAGATGTTTGACGAAAAGTGATATACACCAGGTGGAATTACAATAACTTCTTGCTTTAATTTTAATACCATTTTGGTGAAAAACTGTGAAATTTAAATGCGTTTTAAACTTTTTGATTGACTGTTATTGTTAGAGAGATGTTTGACGAAAAGTGATATACACCAGGTGGAATTACAATAACTTCTTGCTTTAATTTTTAATACCATTTTGGTGAAAAACTGTGAAATTTAAATGCGTTTTAAACTTTTTGATTGACTGTTATTGTTAGCATACATTTGTGTTGTATTTAACACAATAATTTTAAAACACAAAACGAAATGCCGGTGTTGTTATTTTGTTCGTTGTTTTGAACCATTGCCTCTATCTGGTATTAGTAAAGCAATTCTTTTCAACATCAAACGTAAATATCACACCAGGCCAAATGTCATAAATTTGGTGGGAGAACTAGTAGATCTACTATAAGTATTAATCTATGGATGAAATCAAAAGAAAAATAACTCACACAAACACCTTTGACATTTACTGGGTAAGATGAAATGAAAATGAAATGTAATCAGCTGGGATAAGTAGCGTATCTGTTGTTGTTGCCCACAATTGTTGTGGCATCTACGGTGACTTGTTTGCAACAGCTGTTTTTTGTACTAAACGAAGACCGCGAGATACTTGGAAAACATATAGAGCATGATAGCGGAATGAAAGAAAACTTGAATTTTAATAATTTGCGTGTTAATTTGGATCTACACAAATAATTTTACTCTAACACTTCATTACATTTTGATTTTTTTCACTGAATATCCCTTTTTTTACGCGATTTAATTGGCAAAACTTACTCCCAGTTGATGTGATATGTATTTTGGCTTGACACGCGGTAGCAAAAGTTTGAAAATTACACCACGCCACCCAGTCACCTATCACCTTTTCTTCTTTGAAAGTGTTTTCTCTATTTGTTCTCCAAGTACTAACTTGATACGCTGTCTCATCGATACGCCTTGGTATTTTACTATGGTCTGAAAAAAAAAGATGGTTTCCCATTACATCCCATGAAGGAATCGGGGAGAGCTTTTCACAACCAAGTGAGCTGTGCGCTTTGTGACCATAGAATAACACATACTATAGAAGTTTTTATTCGCTCAATAAATTAAACGTCATAGGTACGATGGAAATTACACAGTGGAGGGTGGAAAATATGGGTTCAATAATACCAGATGGTGGCAATAGTATACAGCGATCCACAAAGGAACTACACCCGAATTTCGTGTTTTTGTGGCAAACTAGTTGTGTTAAATACAATACAAATGTATACCAACGATATAAGTCAACAAAAAAGTGCAAAATATATTTAAATTTTTCAGTTCTACACCAAAACGACATGAAAAAATTAAGTGAACACATTTTGTAACTCCACCTGGTGTATGTAAATTTTAAATTTAATTTGCTCTCATTTCCACAAACCTACGATGAGAGTGTGAAATGAAACGTCAGATGAGCGAATAAAACCTTCTACGTATGTGTTATTCTATGATCGTGACCATGATAAAAAACACTCATGGTAGACCCACTAGATGATGTTGTAGCTGATGGCAACAACAACATACATTTTGCTTCTCACTTACGTTGTGTCAAATCCAACACATACGTATAACAACAATAAATGTACACAAATCCAAACAAAATCAAAATAAATGTGAACTTGACAGTTCGAAAGAGGTTTGCAATGTAAACAGAGCAAATCAGCTGTGCTTATGCGTTCACTATTTACGAATCCATCTTGATCTTGACCCAGACAGCATGAAAACGTAAAAGTACAATAATAGTGGTCTTCATGAAAGCTCGAAAGACCCTCGTAAACTCGAAAACATCGTAAACTTGCACAGCAAACGTCAAACCAAACAAATTTCCCATACAAAGCGACTTGCACAAAAGTGGAAAGTTTTCCAAGCAAATTTGAAAACTTTTGACATTTCAATGTCAATATTTTTGTATTGATTTATGTGAAAAGAATAAAGTAATGGAATAGGTAAAGCATATACCTTTAATTTTACTTTGTTTATTTACTTTATCAGCCTTTTTTGACAACGCTTTGAAACGCTTTGGGGCAAACTTACGCTGAGCAAAAGTTCTAGGTTTTCTCGTTTGCATGAATACCACTAATATCTACATGGCAATAGCAGCACGCGTTGTAACGGAAATGGGACTGTAAAGGACACGTACTTCACTGAACATGTACATTAATGACAACACATGCAAACATGATTAATGTAAGAAGTAGTGTTATAAGATAAGATGACTTTACTTTCTTTCTTAATTTTCTAAATACTTACAAAATTTCTAGAAATTCTAAATAAATTCAACATTGAAATGTTGTTAATAAAATAAAAAGTTATTTTGCAAATAAAGAAATAGGAAAATGTCTGATTTACAGAATTGTATGATACTAATACATACAAATCCCCCTGCCGTCATCTGGTATAATTCCATAGTGTCATCATGAAATACAATAATTGTAAAACTAAATCGAGTAAAATTTCAAGTAAACACCTTTCAAAAACGATGTAAAAGTAGACATTCCAAATTTCTCTTCACTCAAATGCCATCAAACACAACGAATGAAACCCTAGTCATTCTCTGTTCTCTCTTACTCTCTTCATTGAATATTTCAATACCCGAGCAGCTTTTTGATAGTTAGGGTGTTCACGAAGGACTGCTTATCAGCTCATGTGCTTATCTCGCCAACAACAAAATACATTGAAATAAAATAAGCAACTTTGAGCAACCTGTGCCTTTGGCAAAAGCTTATCAGCTTATTTTTAGTGTTGGAAAATACCAAAAATTTAACTTGCTGACAACACTAAAAACACGAAGTTTTAGCAAATGGCATCTCAAATTTTATATTTAAGTATTGGTAGCACTGGTATTTACATCTGTTTTTTGTTTATTAAAAAAATCAAAATGAGCGCAAGTCGGGGAGTCGGGGAAACCTATGTGTACAAACGCAAAACCATAAATATTTGCATCGTATACATTTCCGACTACTTACCTTTAATGAATTCAATTTAAACTACTCATATTGACTCTGAAGTCCATAATTTGTTGTTTAATGCACTGCTTAGGCATTTTACAAACAATTTCAATTGTACATTGATGGTTTTGATTTCATTTATCGAACAGCTGATTGAAAAAAATAAGCAGATAAGCAGATAACCAACATGGAAGGGTGTTCACGTAGCCCAGAGCATATTTTTCATCTTTTCAGCACATAAGCTAATAAGCAGCCCTGCGTGAACAACCTAAGTGTTATTGTATATTGAAGTACTATGTTGAAGTAGAATTACATAAACTATGCAAAAAGTATGAAATAATCAAGATATGACGCGTGAGAGAAATGCCTTTGAGTGAATTTCTAGCACATTTTGGTTCTCTTTCACCAGGGTTGCCAACTTTCACACATCTTCTGGTCGATTATCATGATAAAAGCGTGCATATAAACGCGCTATGGGATTATCGAGGTAAATTTACTCGATCTTGTGTACAAAAATTTGTGAGAAATCAAATGATAAAAACATGTTTATACCGCATTAGAAATCTAGATTTCGTGGCATAAACATCTGATTTTCCATACACAAATCAGCTGTTCGTGTGAATGAAATCTAGACAATCGAGATTTCGGTTGCAGCATAAACGCGGTATAATACAGTGATTTGTCGATTATCGAGTCGATATGCAAAATCGAGTTAATGTAAACGCCCTATTAATTTGTTATAGAAAGAAAAACATTTATATTATTTAAAGCAACTATAGAAAAAGACTTGTGATGTGTTTGTTTTATTAGGATTATTAAACAAGTTCTTTATTAGTCAAATTACGTCTTAACCTTTTGATTGTATAAAAGGGAAGGGAAGAAAAAAGGAACTTTAAAGTGACGTTTACAAGAGAAAAGAAAAGTGGAAAAGAGTTCAAGCAAAAGTCAAAATAGATAAACAATTATCAGTGATTTCGGTGGAAACAACAAAAATTTCATAGCCTTTCATTTGAACTGATTTTTTAATTTTATTTATTATATTCTGCCAGTAATGGCCAGTTTTTCGGACAGTGGTGATCTTCGTTTCCTAGTTAAATTAAATTCTGCTTAAACATCGAATTGTGTTTTTCAGTCGTTGTTTAACTATGATTTAACCCACAATGTTGGTTGGTTAACTTTTAGTCAGAACCATATAATTTTGGCAATCAAATTACTGACTGTCGAAATGAGAAATGTTAGATTGTGTAAAGTATATGCTTCTGTTTTGCGTATTTGTACACATACGTTTAGTCTAGATCGTTAAATGATTACCCCTGTACAGTTTTTTACACATTTCTGTTAGAATAAGAGGTCTATTACACGATGCTATAATTCGTTCTGGCACTTTTCATTCTAGGGCAAGAGGTGTAGAGAAGTAAGAAATGAGGAAAAAATCGCACGATATGCCATGGTATTGTGTATCGAGGGCTTTTTTTCAATTTCTCTTTGTGCATTTTCCGTTTTTCTCTTGATTTTGACATTTCATTGTTGTGTGTGTTGTTAGTTACTTGTGTGTAATTACATTCGTTTTGTTAGGTTTGTGTTTGGAAATAAAATTCAATTAAATTAAATTAAAATAATAGAAAATATGGAATAGAGATTTAATAGAGCTCATGCCATCACTCATTTTTGTTTATTTTTTTGATGTGTTAACATCTATACGCGCGCCTCTAGGGCAGTAAACTATAAATTTAATACATACACAAGTGTTAGGTTTGTAAGAGTAAATCATCGTTTGTTTGTTCGTTGCTTGGCAGTCGGTATTGAAAGTGATTATTGGGCGATTTTCATATAATTTTCCCACGCGATTTTCTCCGGAAATTCATAGCCGATTTTATTCATTTTTGGATTAAAAAGCTAGTGCGGGTTTCGACGAAGAGTTTATTCCAAAAATTAAGGCGATCCGATATCGGCGAGCCGAGATTGAAGTGTTTTAATTTGGAGTAATATTAAAAAAGTATTTTATGTTGATCTTCGGTTATATCGTACGAATATAACAATGTATGTATGTATGTACAAGTGCTGTTGCTTTGCATTCTTTGACTTTTGTGGGAATAAAACAAAAAGTATTGAGTAAGAAAATAATGACACATGTGCTTGCACTGGGTCTTTAAATAATTTTAAGTATTAATATTATTTAACTGTAACGTCATCATATGATTGAACGCTGTGTTTTATTTTCCAATGTAACATTTACGAATGTGTTCATAGAAATCGAACAGGTACCGTGTAGCAAAAAGGTGTTAACACATCGCCCGTGAGTTCGAACACTCATTGGATTTTTTTTTTATAACAAACAAAATTTACCAAAAAATTCACAGTGTTTACAAATCAATAACAAGACAATAACAAAGAAGAATGTCAAAAATGCAAGCATAGATGTTATGATAATTCAACGTGTAATAGCTCGATGAATTACGAAGAAACTTTAAAAGAGAACTGAAAAATATCGCCGCACGAAATGGCATCGTGTAATAGAGCTTCGATTTTATGCATCTATTTCTTATTTTACATAATTCCATTTTGTTTGTTCGTCTTTGTTGTTTTGGTATTTATCCCAAATCAATTGTTTTTTCCAATAAGAATACAAGGGTTGCCATAATTGTTAACAATATGTCGACTTACATTAACTCACACTGAAAAACAAAATGCAAAGTTAACCTCAAATTAACTTTCAATTACGATTAAGTAATCTTATACTTAACTACCCACTAAAAAACTGGCCATGCGTGCATGCGTTTTTATTTAACGTTTTATAAAATACCAATATATTTTTTAGTCACTTATGTGGATATCACCTGCTATAAATGAATATTCACCAAGGCATGAAAATATTGCTACCACCTGTTAAATGAGCCTCTGCAAAGAGACAAAAGCAACAAGAGAACTGAAAAAAATTTGCTTTGCTTTTGTATTATTTCTCTGGGTTTGTGTAGAAAAATATCTAAAAAAGCAATAATTTACAAAACAAAACTTGCTAGAGTCACTCATATAGAAAACAGCGAAGAAGAAAGAAGCACAGAAAGCAGGGAAGGAATTGCGAAATTATTATAAAAGTAATATTTTGTTTATATACTATTGAACTTCATACTAATAATCAAAGTGGTGAAATGCTGCGTTGTCACAACTGTGCATGAAAAATCTTGCATATTTTACGACGCGAGTGTTTCGAAATAAAAGAAAAGTTAGCAGTTTTGGGATTGTGCATATGTGTGACTGTTTGTGTGTTTTGAAAACAAAATAACTTTTTACATTGGTTGGTCACAGAAAGATTTGCTAAACAAGGAAACAAAAAGATGGAAAATTTGGAAGAAGATACTCAGGAATCAAACGCTACAACAATGGCAGCGTCTAGTACAGCTTTAGACCTAACAACCACTTCCATAGTTTCGCTACCAGTTTTGGAAGATTTTAATTCTTTGGTCCAAGAAAATCATGATGATTCAGTGATCTTAATACACCCCCGTATTGATATGGTGGACTTGACTTCACCCACCCAACCGCAACAACCCTCAGCCTCCACCAGTGCTGGCACTGGTTCTTCAATAAATAGTGCTTTGCTAGGGCCACTAACCTTCGAAGAACCTTCATGTTCCAAGGATGCTTTAAAGGGTAATATAAAAAGAAAAATTAACATTCGTTTATATTTTTATCTTGATTGAATGTTTTGTCTTGTTTTTGTTTTTATTCTTTTTTTATTTTTTATAGATTCTACCTGTGTAATGGGCACCTCTTCTACTGAAAATCCCACTTTATTACCCTCAGGGTCATCTGTAGTATTATCCAGTGATGTTGGTGCTGCTTCGGTCGCAACATCCACCAGCAACACCACCAATGTATTGGAGTGTCCTATATGCTTGCAAACCTGTATACATCCGGCTCGATTGCCTTGTGGTCACATATTCTGTTTCTTATGCGTGAAGGTAAATTGCATGCTTATATTTTCATGTTGATATAATCAAAAGAAATTGGTCCTATAAAAATCACATTTTTCTTGCCCAAATATTCCAAAACAATCTTGCGTAAAAAGACGTCTATAGAGAATGTTTGTTGCATACAATTTCTTGTACAAAGTAGGAGGTCTTGTTCTATATTTTGTCATGATTGGTTTAACCAGTTTTTAGTGGCAGCAAGTAAAGTCATCTGAAACTCCGTTTTGGAAAAATGGTCTGTTCAGTAAACCAGGCGACATCAGCGTTATATTTACGGCGGAACAACTTGAGTTAGTAAACCGTATCACACAAGTGTGCGCTCAGCAGACTGAAATAGTTCGTTCATTAAGTTCCATTTAGTTCATTGTATCATTTCAGTTCATATGAGCTGTGAGCTAAAAGGCTGATTTCAGTGAACTAATTTTGTGTGGTACCTATGGCCTTGAGCACTAAACGGTGATTAAAAAAAGAAAAAACATTTTCCCCACTGGTCCATATTTTCCGAAATACATAGGACTCCAATGATTGAATGTATAATCGCGCATAACTCAGGCATTTATTACCCGATCCTGTTGATGTGTATTTGACTGGAAAGACTTTTCTAAACTCTATAAATATGTGTATAAACATATTTATTTTTTTAACCCATTGGGGGCGAATTAAAAAAGAAAAGGATTTTTAACCTCACATTTTTGGTTGAAATGTAGTACATATTTTCAAAAGAAATCCTAAGCGAACTTATTTTAGAACTAAGACACCGATAATAGAGAAGACTCCTAGCTTTTTTAAGGTATAGTACTCATTTCGGAATTATAGAGTAATGACACCCATTTTAACCAGAACGGATTATAAATACCTGAGATATGAGAGATTATATATTCCTAGGCGTATATCTCAAAAAGTTGGACCCAGCGCAGAAAAAAACGGCATAAAACTATTTTAGCAGCAAAATCAGATCTGATCACCAACGGTAAAGGTTTTTGCGCTGAGTTGAAAAATAAGTTTTGTTTTTTGCGCTAGGACCAACTTCTTGAGATATAGGCCTTTAAAGCTTGAGTATATAATCGGTCGTATCTCAGGTATTTGTCATCGGATCTGCTTGAAGTGTGTAACATTACAAAGCCCTTGTGAAACTCTATAACTCTGTATATAAGTATATTTCCTTTTATTAACCCATTGAGGGCTCATTTAAAAAATGTTTTTTAACCTCGCTTTTTTTTGGTTTAATCAACTTGTTGTTCTCGTCTTTTGGAGTCGTTGTCGTTGTTGTTGTTCTCTTTTATTTCTGTTGTTGTAGTTTGTAGTTTTTAAACACCAAAATAAAAAAATTATTTCTAAAAACTCGCGCGATTTTTCTGATTTTGTCTCACACCGACTTATGGTACAGAGGGAATTTGATCTCCCCTGCCTGAGACCGGCCGGAAGTCCGGGCGATTTATAAAATTTATTTCGTTAGGATCGGATAATAAATGGCAGAGTTATGCGCGATTGTACATTCAAGCTTGGGAGACCTATATTTCAGAAAATAGGGAGTTCCGCAAACTTTTTTTGTTTTTTAACTCCGCATTTAATGCTCTACCAGGCAAAAGAAAAACCGAAAAAAAAATTAAACTGAGCGCAGGTTTTGTCGGTGGTGAAATTTTGGTGTATATCAGAGCATTGATGCCTCGCTATATTTATGCCAAAACGGCTCTACCTAAGAACGCCTAGGGACGGAGAAAAACGTATTAGACGACTGAATTTTTTTATTTTTAAAAATTATTATATAATGTAAGTGAAAAACTTCGGTGGTTTAGAGGTAGAAAACATAATTCATTACCTATTCTAATTTTAAATATCTTTTAAAAATATCAGAATGAATCAGTTGCGAATCCGCAATAATTTATAATAGTGGATCCACCTCGAATCCATTTTATATACAAAAAAACGAACTCGAAACGGGTTCGAAAAAGAATTCCGTTGCGAGTTCGAGACGGATCCGAAAAATTACTATTATTCGCAAGGACAATGTCCCTGCAGTCTGTGTCAGAGACACGGCCATTAAGTTTAACGTAGAATACGCCATCCGATAAGACATAAAACATATATAACAATAAATGATAAATAACATAAGCAAATGAATTTATTTATTTGATAGTTACTTTTGATAATATACATAAGCTTATGGTAGGAAAAATAGAATAAATATGTTTTTAAATTAAAAGAGTAAGGATAAATGATAAATAACAGATGCAAATCAATTTGATTATTTGAAAGTTATTTATTTTAATTTACTAAACGTCAACTGTCAGCTGCTGTCAAACAGCATCAAGCAGCATTGTTATTTTGCTTACTTGGCAGCACTTTCATTTAACATAAAAATGTATGAATTAATTTTTTCATATATTTTTTATAATTATATATCCATGTTAAATTCAAATTCACATTTAACATTTTGTTTCACTTAAATACATAAGTAAATATACGAAATTTCAATATTTCATCAATCAAAACAATAGCCGAAGGTTTGTGTCCACACTGAAACAGCAGCATAGTTTGTGTTCACGCTACTCAAACACTCAACCAAACACCACACATATGTTTGAGTGTATGTGTTTAAACAATTTTCATTTGAGAAATTTAAATATTAGGAAGATATCAACCAATATGAAATGTCTATCAAACGAAAGATACCATCTTCATTTACCTACAAAAAATTTTTTTAAAAAAGTTATCTCGCCGTTTCGTCATAATCAACGAAATAAAGATTACAACAATAACAATCTGACATGACTCCCTATACCGTAAGGTAAGACGTATTCTACGCCAAAAAGACAATTAGAATAGTTTATACCCAACTTAAATTTCTATTTTCAATAATAAAGAATACAAGAGTAAAAAATCACATATTTCTTTCACAAGAATTAACTCAAATCTCAATATAACAAACAAGAGCATGACTGTACATTTCTAAAAGTCTATATACGGCATAGAAATGATCAAAAATAATGGAAAATTAATAATGTGTTGGGCCACCATTTGCTTTTATTACTTCTTTTAGACGAGAAGGCATGGATAAGGCTAGTTTTTTGTTTCTTATTTCTGGTTACATTTTTGCCCATTCTTCAATCAACACGGTTTTCAGAGTTCCAACTGAAGTTACTTCTCTTTCCTTAACCCTCGTTTTCAAATGTGACCACAAATGCTCAATCACGTTGAGATCTGGAGATTGATCCCACATTATACAGCAGCCATTCTTTAAGCAAGCCAGAACTATGCTTGGGATCGTTGTCATGCATGACAGGTCTTTTTCGGAAAGGCATCACTGCTCTGCAACTGATGCGCAGCACGTTCGTAAATGCAACAGCTGACAACTTTGCAGGTATTTTGAGACCGTAATTGCAAACAAAATGCGCAACAAACAAGCATCTGCAACAGTTGTTGCATTTCCGAATAGGCCCACAATTTCCGGTTAATTGGAGTTTTTCCAATACTTGTTACGAAACTTGTTTTTAAAATGTCAATATACATGTGCCGATCCATTATCCCTTCTATAAACCGTAGTTCGCCAACTCCACTTGCTGCCATGCAACCCCACACCATCAAAGAACCGTCTCCATGTTTCTCTGTGGGCAAACATTTTTTGGATGAAGTGCAGTATGAATTTGGTTTCCGCCACACTCTTGCAGGCCCATCTCTTCTAAAATCACTGAATTTACATTCATCCGTGAAAATGACCCGTGTCCAAAAGTTTGGATCACCGAGTAATACTATAAGAGTGTGCACTAGTTGCTTTTTGTACTAACGAGTTCCGAGACCTACGAGTAAAACATATAGAGAATGTGACCAATCTTTAATTGTAACAATTTTCGTGTTAATTGGGATTTACACAAATAACTTTACTCTAACACTTCATTACATTTTGATTTTTTTCACTGAATATCCCTTTTTTTAATCGATTTAGTTGGCAAAATTGACTTCCAGGTGATGTGTTTTGTACCTTTGGCTTGACACTCGGCAGCAGAAGTTTGAAAATCACACCACGCAACCCAGTCCCTATCAACGAGTCTTCTTTGATAGCACATTCTCTATTTGTTCTCCAAGTACTAACTTGATCAGCTGTCTCATCGGTACCCCTTGGTTTGGATCCTCAATATGCTGTTTGACGTACATAAGTCTCTTTTTCAGTTCACTTCACTTATTAGAGGTTTCTTCTTTGCCATTCTGGAGGCTAAGCCTGCCTTTTTCAATAATACATTTTTTCATACATTGGGCATGTAAAGAGGTTTCCAATAAGGACTTGACAACTTTTTTTTAAAATAAAACGCAAACCATTTGAGATGTTCCCAAAACTTTATGATCGACTTGAAATACAATCAAAACATTTATGAATGGAACTCGACTTCGTTCATATGGCCAGTGGCCACCGCGGTCACGTCGGCAGCGGTCGATTCGTTGGACCCAATTTTCGATGACTCGGTCACACATTTCGGCCGTAGCGGCCGTTATTTCGCGTTCAATGTTGGCTCTGAGTTCTTCCAACGTCGTCGGCTTGTTGGCATAGACCAATGATTTGACGTAGCCCCAAAGAAAAAAGTCTAGAAGCGTTAAATCGTTAAATAATTTTTGAGATAACACGCTCACCAAACTTACTCTTCAATAAATCGATTGTAACGTGTGCTGTTGTGTGGCTTGTGGCACCGTCCTGTTGAAACCACATGTCGTCCAAGTCCATGTTTTCCAATTCGGGCCAAAAATAATCGGTAATCATGGCGCGAAAACGATCGCCATTCACAGTAACGTGACGATCGTTATTGTCGACGAAAAAATATGGTCCAATGACGCCGCCGAAATGCAAACCGCACCAAACACTTATTTTTTGTGGATGAAGTGGTGATTCATGAAGCACATGTGGATTTTCTCCAAACCAATAACGCATATTTTGCCTATTGACGAACCAATTGAGCCAAAAATGAGCTTCGTCACTGAAGATGATTTGGCGATGAAATTCATTATCTTGGCGCATCTTCTCCAGAGCCCAATTGGAGAACGTACTTCGCGTCAAATGGTGCATCGGTTTCAATTCTTGAGTCAGAAATTTTTATTATACACCGAGGTGGTCGACCGCGCAAGACAAGTGATCGGAGGGAGACATGTGAAATAAGGCCCATTTATCTCTTCCTCCAAATTAACTGCAAAATTCAAATATCAGTTTCTGCTCGAATAATTTTTAGACGTCCTATGCAGGCCTCTCTACTCGAACGAAGTCTTGCAAAGAAACCGCTTATACCAAAGCGTAATTAGAAAAGGCGTTTGCATGTTGCTTAAGACTATTTAAATTGGCCAGGTAGTAAATGGAGGTCTGTCTTGTTTAGTGACGAATCAAAATTTAATATCGACAGCGATGGCATGTGTTACGTACGACGAGTAGTAGGAAAACGGATCGATGCACATTACAGCACAAAGACGGTCAAGCATGGAGGAGGATGTGTAATGGCGTGGGGCTGCTTTTCTGGTGCTGGTGTTGGTCCACTGCCTAACATTGATGGCATTATGGACCGATTTGTGTATAAAGACATTTGAGAAAGGGATATGCAATTGTGGTGGGTCTTCCAGCAAGACAACGAATCCAAACACTCATCGAAAGTGGTTAAATCGTGGTTTGGAAAAAAATAGAGTTACGGTTATGGAATGGCCACCACAATCACCACACTTAAATGCCATCGAGAAACTGTAGGAAATCATAAACCAAAAAATTGAGTGGGAAAATTGTAGAAGTTCTGATATTTTATTTCGACGACTGAAAGATGCGTGAAAATCAATCTCAACAAGCGTCATTGCCTAACTACTAGTATCAATGCCTCGAATATGTCAGGCTGTAATCGACAACAAAGGATTTGCTAGAAAATATTCAGTTCACTTGCATTGAACTGCGCTTGATTTTATATTAGTTGCATTTGTTTTGGCCACTGAAAAATAAGAATGAATATGTATTTTTATGTTTTTCATACATTTTTCTAAATATCTATGGAGTAGATAGATCCCTTTCCCTTATTTTTAAAGCAATAAAGTATACAATTTAAAACAAAAAATTGCTAATTTTATTTTCAGAGAATTTTGACGTATTATTTCGTAAAAGATGGATTTTGGTTGCATTTGTTTTGGCCACCACTATGTGTTAAAAAAGGCATAAAACTATTTTAGCAGCATAATCAGACCTTCACCAAAATTTCACCAACGGTAAAGGCTTTTGCGCTGAATTGAAAAATAATTTTTTTTTGCGCTAGTTCCAACTTCTGAGATATAGCCCTTTAAAGCTTGAGTATATAATCAGTCATATCTCAGGTATTTATCATCGGATCTGCTTGAAATATGTATCATTATAAAACCCTTGTGAAACTCTATAACTCGGTATATAAATATATTTCCTTTTATTAACCCATTGAGGGCTCATTTAAAAAATGTTTTTTAACCTCACTTTTTTGGTTTAATCAACTTGTTGCTCTTGTCCTTGGGTGTTGTTGTCTTTTGTCGTTGTTGTCTTTTATTTCTGTTGTCCTTTGTTGCAGTTTTTACACCAAAATAAAAAAATTATTTCTAAAAACTCGCGCGATTTTTCTGATTTTGTCACACATCGACTTAAAGTACAGAGGGAAATTGAACCCCCTGCCTGATTTGGTGGAATATAAATTTAACGATTTATGAAATTTATTTCATAAGGATCGGATAATAAATGCCAGAGTTATGCGCGATTATACATTCGAGCTTTGGAGACCTATATTTCAGAAAATATGGACTTCCGCAAACTTTTTTTTTTGAATCCGCATTTAAAAAAAACCAAAAATCCAAATATGTATTAAAGTTAGTCTGTACATTTTAGCTTCAGCTTGTTTTTAGTACAATTTTCTATAAGGGAAGAGTTTTTAGTTGTTCCATTATAAATAATGTCTTACACATACAGATTATCGTATTAAAAAAGTTTTTTCTCGTTACGGGTTGCGCAGTAAATTCTTCGCCTCGTACAGTTTTTAGACAAAAAAAAAAGTTGTCGCTACTGCTCTTTAACTATATGAAAATATTTGGGATTCCTTTTCCCCGGAATATTGGAGTCATTGTTCTTTAACAACAAATTTATCATTATCTGATTTTAATTTTTTCCGACTGACGTGCTACGCATGCTTAATTATTCGTTTTGTTTTTATTTCGTCTTTTATAAGTCCAAAAAATTGTGAATGCGGAAAAGAGGCAAACAAAGAGCGGCGCCACCACCCACATGTGGAAGCAAACGTTGATAATGACCTTCAAATAGAGTTATGGTCAAACTTTTTTTTATATTGTAAAATTAGCATTTTTGTTTATAAGTTTGTAAGGAAACATTATTGAATCTTAAATAGCCGGTAATTTGATACACTAGTATGGACAAAAGTAAACATGTTTCGCGGAAGTGTTTTCCGGCACGTTTTTTTGTTTTTGTTTAGCTAAACATAACATATGGACTCGCTCGGTTACAACAACAACGTATCCAAATTATAATCATAAAAGTTAGTTAAAGTTGAACCTAGTAACTTTATGATATTGAAATGACATAATTAAGTGTGACAAGTTTTTTAACAGAAAAAAAATGGTTTCCCATTACATCCCATGAAGGAATTGGGGAGAGCTTCTCACAGCCAGTAGCTGCGCGCTTTCTAGTTATATACTCACTAATTGGGACCTACAGAACGGTATTTTGAGAAGCTTTTTCATGGATAAATACTCGATAGTGTCGCCGTCCTGGGATCGAACCCAGGATCTTATGTACAAGAGGCGCGCGCACTAACCATTGCACCACCGACGAAAAACATCATATTAATTGTAAATTGTTGTCTACAATTTTATTTTCTTTGACAAAATTGTCTGAGTTTAACTTTTGTATGCAAAAGTTCTGCATATACTTGTGCTCCTACAATTAAACCACTTAGAGCAAACCAGAAAAACTTAAAGAATTAATATTTTTTTTTTCAAATAAAATAAACTGAATTTTATTTCTGAAACAGTAATGACCAGTTTTTCAGTCAGTGGTGATCTGTGTTTCTTAGTTAAATTGTGGTTAAACATCGAATTTTGTTTTTCAGTCAATGGTTAACTATGATTTAACCACCCAAAGTTGATAGGTTATCTTGTAGTCAGAACCATATGACTTTGACAATCACATTACTGATTGTCAATATGAGAAATGTGAAATTGTATAAAATACATGTTTCTGATTTGAGTATTTGTACACATACTTTGAAACTAGATCGTTAAATTGTTGCGCCAACATAGTTCTTAACACATTTCTGTTAAAATGACTTGGATTTTATGCATTTTTTTCTCATTTTACATAATTCCATTTATTTATTCCTCTTTGGTGTTTTGGTATTTATCCCAAAATACACGTTTTTTCCAATAAGAATACAAGGGTTGCCATATTAGTTGACAATATGGCGACTTACATTAACTCACCACTGAAAAACAAAATGCAAAGTTAACCTCTAATGGCCAGTTTTTAAGTGGGTAGTTAAGTATCGGATTACTTAATCTTAATTCTAAGTTAATTAGAGGTTAACTTTGCATTTAGTTTTTCAGTATTGAGTTAATGTAAGTCGCCATATTGTCAACTAATATGCCAGCCCTTGTATTCTTATTGGAAAAAACGTGTGTTTTGGATAAATACCAAAACAACAAAGGGGAACAAACAAAATGGAATTATGTAAAATAAGAAATAGATGCATAAAATCGAAGTCATTTTAACAAAAATGTGTAAAAAACTATATAGGCGCAACAATTTAACGATCTAGACTCAACGTATGTGTACAAATACGCAAATCTGGAACATGTATTTTATACAATCTTCATTTCTCCCTTTGATATTCAGTAATTTGATTGTCAAAATAATATGGTTCTCACTATAACCCAGTTGGCCACGTCTTTAACTCATCGTAAACGTAGAATGCACGACCATTATAAATCGCAGACGACATATTGGTGACCCTCAGTGCAAATCATCGACGAAATTTTCATACAAATATCCGGCCATTCACACACGATCAAATGAGCGACACTGTCGCTCACCTCGTCGCCAGATCAATGACGACAATCTCGGCGACAGTGTCGCCCATAACATCACCAACGACAATGTTGGCAAAATATCGGCAGTTATATCGTCGACGAATATTATGGCGATATTATCTTCGATATAGTCACCAACGATTATGTGGGCACATAACGCCAACCAAATCCTCGATGACATTATCGTTAACATCGTCATCGACGATTAGTTTGGCGACCCTACACTCCACTATTTCACAAAAGATTTTGCACTGATAAATTACTTTTTTTAATTTTAATTTATTTATTACATATTAACATAAAACATTTCATTTAATAAAACAATAACAAAAATAATAATTCATGGCACAAATTCACTGTATTATTTACTTATACATTTTAATATGTATACATTTTATAATAAATTTCAGATATTTTCTTTTCTTGCATTCGCTTTGGTTCTGGTGTTTTTAATGCGGTGAAGGGTTGATCGCAGTTCTTTTATGAAACATTCATAGGTCACACCATCTGATTTTGTAGTTTCTATAAAAAGAAAGAAAATTATGTTGTCTTTTATTTCTGTTGTCCTTTGTTGCAGTTTTTACACCAAAATAAAAAAATTATTTCTAAAAACTCGCGCGATTTTTCTGATTTTGTCACACATCGACTTAAAGTACAGAGGGAAATTGAACCCCCTGCCTGATTTGGTGGAATATAAATTTAACGATTTATGAAATTTATTTCATAAGGATCGGATAATAAATGCCAGAGTTATGCGCGATTATACATTCGAGCTTTGGAGACCTATATTTCAGAAAATATGGACTTCCGCAAACTTTTTTTTTTGAATCCGCATTTAAAAAAAACCAAAAATCCAAATATGTATTAAAGTTAGTCTGTACATTTTAGCTTCAGCTTGTTTTTAGTACAATTTTCTATAAGGGAAGAGTTTTTAGTTGTTCCATTATAAATAATGTCTTACACATACAGATTATCGTATTAAAAAAGTTTTTTCTCGTTACGGGTTGCGCAGTAAATTCTTCGC
Source organism: Phaonia tiefii (assembly GCA_963931995.1). Lineage (NCBI taxonomy): Eukaryota > Metazoa > Arthropoda > Insecta > Diptera > Muscidae > Phaonia > Phaonia tiefii. The sequence goes on along the minus strand of OZ008369.1, from coordinate 258,000,230 downwards.
CTCGTACAGTTTTTAGACAAAAAAAAAAGTTGTCGCTACTGCTCTTTAACTATATGAAAATATTTGGGATTCCTTTTCCCCGGAATATTGGAGTCATTGTTCTTTAACAACAAATTTATCATTATCTGATTTTAATTTTTTCCGACTGACGTGCTACGCATGCTTAATTATTCGTTTTGTTTTTATTTCGTCTTTTATAAGTCCAAAAAATTGTGAATGCGGAAAAGAGGCAAACAAAGAGCGGCGCCACCACCCACATGTGGAAGCAAACGTTGATAATGACCTTCAAATAGAGTTATGGTCAAACTTTTTTTTATATTGTAAAATTAGCATTTTTGTTTATAAGTTTGTAAGGAAACATTATTGAATCTTAAATAGCCGGTAATTTGATACACTAGTATGGACAAAAGTAAACATGTTTCGCGGAAGTGTTTTCCGGCACGTTTTTTTGTTTTTGTTTAGCTAAACATAACATATGGACTCGCTCGGTTACAACAACAACGTATCCAAATTATAATCATAAAAGTTAGTTAAAGTTGAACCTAGTAACTTTATGATATTGAAATGACATAATTAAGTGTGACAAGTTTTTTAACAGAAAAAAAATGGTTTCCCATTACATCCCATGAAGGAATTGGGGAGAGCTTCTCACAGCCAGTAGCTGCGCGCTTTCTAGTTATATACTCACTAATTGGGACCTACAGAACGGTATTTTGAGAAGCTTTTTCATGGATAAATACTCGATAGTGTCGCCGTCCTGGGATCGAACCCAGGATCTTATGTACAAGAGGCGCGCGCACTAACCATTGCACCACCGACGAAAAACATCATATTAATTGTAAATTGTTGTCTACAATTTTATTTTCTTTGACAAAATTGTCTGAGTTTAACTTTTGTATGCAAAAGTTCTGCATATACTTGTGCTCCTACAATTAAACCACTTAGAGCAAACCAGAAAAACTTAAAGAATTAATATTTTTTTTTTCAAATAAAATAAACTGAATTTTATTTCTGAAACAGTAATGACCAGTTTTTCAGTCAGTGGTGATCTGTGTTTCTTAGTTAAATTGTGGTTAAACATCGAATTTTGTTTTTCAGTCAATGGTTAACTATGATTTAACCACCCAAAGTTGATAGGTTATCTTGTAGTCAGAACCATATGACTTTGACAATCACATTACTGATTGTCAATATGAGAAATGTGAAATTGTATAAAATACATGTTTCTGATTTGAGTATTTGTACACATACTTTGAAACTAGATCGTTAAATTGTTGCGCCAACATAGTTCTTAACACATTTCTGTTAAAATGACTTGGATTTTATGCATTTTTTTCTCATTTTACATAATTCCATTTATTTATTCCTCTTTGGTGTTTTGGTATTTATCCCAAAATACACGTTTTTTCCAATAAGAATACAAGGGTTGCCATATTAGTTGACAATATGGCGACTTACATTAACTCACCACTGAAAAACAAAATGCAAAGTTAACCTCTAATGGCCAGTTTTTAAGTGGGTAGTTAAGTATCGGATTACTTAATCTTAATTCTAAGTTAATTAGAGGTTAACTTTGCATTTAGTTTTTCAGTATTGAGTTAATGTAAGTCGCCATATTGTCAACTAATATGCCAGCCCTTGTATTCTTATTGGAAAAAACGTGTGTTTTGGATAAATACCAAAACAACAAAGGGGAACAAACAAAATGGAATTATGTAAAATAAGAAATAGATGCATAAAATCGAAGTCATTTTAACAAAAATGTGTAAAAAACTATATAGGCGCAACAATTTAACGATCTAGACTCAACGTATGTGTACAAATACGCAAATCTGGAACATGTATTTTATACAATCTTCATTTCTCCCTTTGATATTCAGTAATTTGATTGTCAAAATAATATGGTTCTCACTATAACCCAGTTGGCCACGTCTTTAACTCATCGTAAACGTAGAATGCACGACCATTATAAATCGCAGACGACATATTGGTGACCCTCAGTGCAAATCATCGACGAAATTTTCATACAAATATCCGGCCATTCACACACGATCAAATGAGCGACACTGTCGCTCACCTCGTCGCCAGATCAATGACGACAATCTCGGCGACAGTGTCGCCCATAACATCACCAACGACAATGTTGGCAAAATATCGGCAGTTATATCGTCGACGAATATTATGGCGATATTATCTTCGATATAGTCACCAACGATTATGTGGGCACATAACGCCAACCAAATCCTCGATGACATTATCGTTAACATCGTCATCGACGATTAGTTTGGCGACCCTACACTCCACTATTTCACAAAAGATTTTGCACTGATAAATTACTTTTTTTAATTTTAATTTATTTATTACATATTAACATAAAACATTTCATTTAATAAAACAATAACAAAAATAATAATTCATGGCACAAATTCACTGTATTATTTACTTATACATTTTAATATGTATACATTTTATAATAAATTTCAGATATTTTCTTTTCTTGCATTCGCTTTGGTTCTGGTGTTTTTAATGCGGTGAAGGGTTGATCGCAGTTCTTTTATGAAACATTCATAGGTCACACCATCTGATTTTGTAGTTTCTATAAAAAGAAAGAAAATTATAGGGTTAGTTTTGAAAATACAGTAAGTTGTGGTTCATCTTACCATATAGAGCATTTACAATACGTTCATAAACTTTCAAGCTCTTCTTATTTTTAATGCCATCGAAATTGAATGCCATAATAATATTTGTGCTTAGAATTCTGCGAATATTTTTGATACTTCCACATAAAATCTGTTTCATTCCACCGCGCTAAAGAAATAAATAAATAAATAAAATATCGTATATTTACTATAATTTTAATTATTATAATAGACATATTTATAAAATAAATTCAATTAGAAAAATTACTTACCGATGAAAGGCTCGATCACAAACAAAAACAAACACTTTCACTACACAAATTAAGAACCTTCTGGGAGTGATGTTCACAGTCTACTGACTAGATTACATTTTGATTGTTTTCTTTGTTTTAGAAAATGTTGTGTCCCGTTAGATTTTTTTTGCCTACATATTTCGTTATTTCATTTGTTCTTTGTTATTCTTCCAACTCCAAAGCCAAACTGGACTGTACTGAGCGACAACATAACAGATATGTCGCTCAGCTTGTCGTCAGTTGAGTGCAGCTGATAACATACCAAGAATAGTCGCTTATATTGTCCTCGAGTAAGGCGAAAATAGTTAATATGTCGAAAGGAAATCGTTGACGACTATATCGCCAACGACGTTTTGCCAACTGGGAAGTTAACCAACCAACATTGGGTGGTTAAATCATAGTTAAACAATGACTGAAAAACACAATTGCATGTTTAGTCACAATTTAACTAAGAAACGAAGATCACCACTGACTGAAAAACTGGCCATAATTAACTTAGGAGTAACATTAAGTAATCCGATAGTTAAGTACCCACTTAAAAACTGGCCACAAAAGGGGTCAAACTAATAAAAAAAAAATCACTTAGAAATAAGTAAATTATCTTAACTCTATACAAAAAAGGAACATTAATGACCCGTTTTTAAGTGGGTGGTGAACTATTGGATTACTTAATCTTAGTTCTAAGTTAATTAGAAGTTAACTTTGAATTTTCTTTTTCAGTGGTGAGTTAATGTATGTCGCCATATTGTTAACGAGTATGGCTACCCTTGTATTCTTATTGGGAAAAACATCTGTTTTGGGATAAATACCAATGGGATAAAAACAAAATGGAATTATGCAAAATAAGAAATAGATTCATAAAATCGAAGTCATTTTAACAAAAATGTATAAAAACTATATAGACGTAATAATTTAATGGTCTAGACTCATCGTATGTGTACAAATACGCAAATCAAACGTGTATTTTGTACAATCTTCATTTTTAATTTTGACAGTCAGTAATTTGATTGTCAACATCATATGGTTCTGACTAAACGTTAACCAACCAACATTGGGTGGCGAAATCATAGTTAAACAATGACTGAAAAATACAACTCAATTTAACTAAGAAACTAATATCACCGCTGACTGAAAAACTGGCCATAGGTCAATTATATGCTCCTCACATAATTAAGCCACCTGGAGAAACAAACATTTTACTAACAAATTGTAACTTTTTGGAAAATATTATATTAACTTGGTTGGAAATCCTTTTTGAGGAATGACTTATTTACATCTTTTTCCCATTCAGCGACCTAAATCACTACATTGATCAGGCGTAATTTTGTATCATTCATCCCGTATTATTGCCCACAGTGAAGTTATGTTTACAGGTTAACTGGCGGAAACGGCTCCTTTTGTAAATCCCCTTGAGATTCTCTATTGAGTTCAGGTCGGGATTTTGTGTTGGCCACTGAAGAATTTTCAGACGGTTCATCCTGTCCTTCATAAGCCGTGAGCAGTGCCCCAGGTCATTGTCCTGCTGAAATATCCAAGCATAAGGCAAATCGGGTGCATAATCTGATAGTAGGTTTTCCTTTAGTATATTCTTGTATATTATGCCAGTCATTTTGCTTTCAATTTGAACAATTGGACCAACACCGGGACACCCACACCATTATGGTGAACCACCATGTTAATCCGTTTTCTTTGTGTTACGTGAATTTAATTCTTGTTGTTGTAACAGACTGTCTGTTTCCACTCGTTCGTCCCTGGAAGATATAAAAAACCAAATTCACATTAAAAAATACAAAATTCTTGTAGTGGCGGACGCCTGAGACAAGGGTTTTCATAATTTTCACGTTGACTTTTGATTCATCGCTCAAAACGACCAAATTCCAGAGCTTTGAGTCTTTAAGAAGGTGCTGGGTGGGAGGTATACCTTTCTCACTCTCTGGTCATCTGAACTTTACAGACGGCTCCAAAATGGAATCGGGCACAGGTGCTGGGATCTTCAGTGAGGACCTTCAACTCGGGCTTTCGATGTGATTGGGTGCGAACTGCAGTATCTTCCAACCGGAAATCATAGCTAGTATCAGAGCTGCAACTGAGATACTGGATTCGTGCTTGTATCCATCGGATGAATTCGTCATCTGCGTTGATAGTAAGCCAGCCCTCAGAGCGATCAGGTCACACATATGTAAATCCAAATTGGTTAGGGATTGCAAGCGTATATTGAACCGTCAACCTAAGACTGCTGGGTTCCGGGATATAGTGATGCCACAGATAATGTTGAAGCAGACTGTCTAGCTAGAGTAGTATGCATATTGATTGCCTCTGCAAATTCACCGATCTGTTACTTGTGTGGCTTGATCGACCGCTGGTCGCTTGAAGAGATCTACGCTACCAGGCTGGCCAGAGTGGATTGCAGGATTTTGAGGGATATGGCAATAATGGACTCATGCTTGTATCCATCGTCCACACATATGTAAATCCAAATTGGTTAGGCATTGCAAGATCTTGAACAGTTCCCGGCAAGCTGGCCAGAGTGAATTGCAATATTTCAAGAAACATATGGCCGGCAGTGGACTCAGGGAGTTCTAAGTTGCTTTTTCGACTGGATAACGCTGACCTGCGGCTCCTCATTGGGGTAATCACGGGTCATTGTGATGCTGGAGGCTTCACTCACAACTGGATTGTACGGGATTGATTACTGCCGTTCTTATGGTGATGAAGAAGAGGTGGAGACCATTGAGCACCTTCTGTGTCCATGCCCAGTCCTACAGCGTAGGCGTCTCCGTTGCTTTGGCTGGTTTCAGCCAGAGGGCCTGGCCTCTTTACGCGATGTGGCCATTAAGGATTTGATTGAATTCTCGCGGGGTCTACCATGGATCCGGTTAGGCGATACCATCATCTGATGATTTATCTATTGGTTCTTTCTACCCCACTGATAATCTGGACTGGTAAACCACATGTGCAGTGGACTCTCATCTTGGATGGTATTGTATGTATTGATCAGGGATTATCAGGTGATGCGTATATATGTATATACTGGGAACATAAGTTCTTCTGTTTGTCCTACGTCTATCTATACATCTATCTATTTGGAATTTTTTCACTATTATTGGGGCTCGCCCCTTCTCTTCCCGCCATTCTCTCTTTTCTCCTGATATATATGAGCAATCACCATGGGTCGACCGACCTCACAGTGTAGTGACGATAAGTTACGAGGCCGGGTCAATAAGTCCGTGATTTTTCGAACTTCTCTCGTATTTATAAAGGGGTTTTCAATAAGAGCGCTACAAAAGTTTTTTTTAAATAAAACAAAACCGGTTTTAGATACCAATGACATTCTTTATTCCTGTGAAAGTACGTTCGATGCCATTATGTATGGAACTCGATTTCTTTTGCATGGCCACCACTGGCACGCTTGCAGAAGTCCAGACGCTGAACCCAATTTTCGACGGTTTTCAAGCATAAATCGGCCGATACTGCTGCAATTTCACGTTCGATATTCGTACGAAGTTCATCAATCGTCGCTGGCTTGTTGGCATAGACCATAGACTTGACGTAGCCCCACAGGAAATAATCTAACGGCGTCAAATCGCACGACCGAGGCGGCCAATCGACTGGGCCATTTCGTGAGATAACACGTTCACCAAACTTGGTTTCCAATAAATTGATTGTGACATTCGCTGTGTGGCGCCGTCCTGTTGGAACCACATGTCCTCCAAGTCCATATTATCCAATTGGGGCCAAAAATATTCGGTTATCATTGAACGGTAGGGATTTGCATTCACAGTAATGTGCCGGTCTTGATCATCACGGAAGAAGTACGGCCCAATGACGCCGCCGGCCCATAAACCGCACCAAACCGTAATTTTTCGGGATGCAATGACTCATGCTGTCTGACCAATAACGCATATTTTGCTTATTGACGAAGCCATTCAGCCAGAAATGAGCCGACCATAAATTGGACATAACGCTCTTAAAGTTGAGGCCACTGACTCCAAATTTCGGTAGTAAATTTTAATAATTTCGACTCGTTGTTGGCTCGTATATCTTTCCATGATGAAATGGCAAACTTTACTGAAGAGAAATGTCAAAAGAGCGGGAAAAAATATGACGTCGTTTGCTGTCCCTATCGATTTACTTTTGTTGCGTCTCTGTTGAAAAACCCGTTATGAAATGCGACACTGCTCCCATCAAGTATCACCTGTTAATAGACTAGTTTAGTGACTATTAGTGACTATTTACTATTTCCAAACCTAAAGAAATGGCTCCGTGGAAAAAGATTTAGCTCCAACGATGAAATTATTGATCAAACAAATGCCTATTTTATGGACCTCGAAAAATTTCATTTTTTGGAAGGGATAGAAAAATGGGAGAAACGTTGGACTAAGTGTATTGAGCTAAAAGGAGATTATGTTGAAAAATATTTTTTAAAAATAAAAAAATGTGCTTCATTCAAAAAGTCACGGACTTATTGATGTCCTAACCTACCTAAGGACATGTCGTAATCCTAACCTAACCTAAGGTGTTGCTTAGCAAATATCAATCTTCCCTTCAATTTTTGTTGTTTGACACTTTGGGTTTACATGTCGCTGTTCTCCCACTTATCTTTTCTATTGTAAACGTCGACGGACAGTATGTGCTGCAGATATTTGTCTACCATGATATTCATCTATTTGTTCCCTGATTTCAGTAGAAACCAAAAATGGCTAGGACTTGCTCATCCTGATTAAACGTCTGTCGTCAGCTGGTGTAGATTTACTTAGCTTTTTACGAGGTAAATTTCCCAAAAGTTATATTTTTCTTGTAATATTGTATTGCGTTCTTCACTTTCCCTCTAGTAAAACGTAAGAGCCCGTTGAGTTGAGCAATGGTTTTGTATTTTTCAAAACATTTCCATATTATTTTTCTCTCCATTCCAATTTTCTGCTGGCGGATGTTTAAAAAATTGTATACCAAACATAGGTGAATAAAGGGTTTTTCAATAAGAGATGTTATTTTGGTATTCAAAGAAAAATTCGATTTTTTTAAGATAAATGATCGGATGTTTATTTCATACTAAAGAGGAAAGTATGCCGTTAATAATGAAAAACAACATCAGCCAAATGGCCACCACGACCACGCTTACATGACCATATCCTTTTCATGAAATTTTCCATAACCAAATCGCAAAGTGGCTGCCGTATGTCCTCGATAGCCTCACGAATTCTGTCTTTGAGGTCTTGAATCGACGCTGGGCTGTTGGAGTATACCTTATCTTTCACGTGGCTCCAAAGGAAGAAGTCGCAAGGTGTTAAGTCACAAGATCTCGGTGGCCAATTGTGATCACCTCTTCGAGAGATAACACGGTCCGGAAACTTTTCCGGTAAAAAAAGCAATGGTTTCGTTGCTTGTGTGGCACGTAGCGCGGTCTTGTTGAAAGTAAACGTTGTCCAGATCAATACCATCCAACTCCGACCATAAAAAATCATTAATCATCTCAAATTTCAATTCCTAAAAACGACGAGGAATGGACAAACCTGGGTTTTCTTCAACACTTTGGGCTACAGCAGCAATATTCTCAGTTGTTCTTGAGCGACATTCACGGGTTTTATTCTTCACATCACTAACTTGTCCCAACAGCTCGAATTTTTCTTTTTTCGAATTTTGCGGTCCGGCAAGGTGCTTCACGACGACCCAAAAATGCTTTAATTTTGCGAACTGTGACTGCAAGATTTTCACCATTTTTGTAGTCAATTTTAATAATTTCAATGCGTTGTTGAAGCGTGTATCGTTCCATATTTAGTAATGGCGTAGTTTATACTTGTCAAATGTCAAAGAATAAGGGCCCCCGCAGACTGCAGACATTTTATCGGCCGATAGTTTAGTCGGGTTGAACTAACAGAACTAACATCTGTATAAATAACATACAACTTGTGGAAATCCACCGTCATAATTTTTTGTCTTTTTTCATATTCCATTTGGTTGAAATATGAGGTTGTGTTATAAGAACAGCTGATCGAAGTTTTTCATGTCGTTATACAGAGTTCTGTCAAATTTTATCTACTTTGTTTTTTTAGTAAATACTTAACAGATTTCAAGAAATTCGATATAAATCCAGTTTGACCACATACTAATTCTGTTAATTAAGTGAAAAGTTGTTTGTACAATTAAAGAAAGAAAGAAAAAAATGGGAAAAATCAACTTAGTTTGACAGAACTCTGTATCACTAATACATTTGCAATCCTCCTGCTATCACCTGATTAATTCCATCTTGAGCACAAATGTACATAAAATTAATATTTGAGCATTTGCAAAAACTGCCATTGAAATTCTTTAACTTTTTTTTACTTAAATTACTTAAACTTTCAGTTCAAAACCTTAATTCTACTGAGAGTCGATATTAATAAACAGAAATGTGTAATGTGTAATGTGTAAATCATGGCCTTTATTTACGATATTCGCTTAAACTAATTGACCATAAATATGCATGTGCTATAGTTTCGTTGCAATTGTAATTTCATTAATAATTAACTTGTAGAAATGATTGTTTCATTTAATCGATTTGAATGCAATGCACAATGTGAACACACTTTTTATATTACACTAACTATGGCCTGTTTAGGCTTTTAGTTGGTGTGCACTTGAATTTATTGCTGTCACTATCAATGTGACGATCTACACGAACTTCCTCAATTAGAGGGGGGGTGTTTATAAATTATGGTTTACAAAACTATTGTAATAAATTAAGGGTGTTTAAAAGACAGGATTTACAACGCAATCACTCGAATAGTTTAAAACATGTTAATTTATGTGAAGTTCATAACACTGTTTGTTTTTGTGGGTATAATAGACAATTCAGGGGACAAATGATCGGGTTTCGGCAATGTTGGCTCACAGAAACATTTGAAATACTGGCTGTCGGTAGTGCAATGGTTATTGAGCGCGCCTCTTGTACATGAGATCCCTGCTCTGATCACCTTAAATTTCTTTCGGCGGCGGTCACCTCGCATAGTGACGGCGCCACTATCGAGTACTTAGCCATGAAAAGGCTTCACAAAATACCTTTCGGAATCGGTGTAAAACTGTAGGTCCCAATCTGTGAGTGTAAAACTAGAAAGCGCACAGGTCACTGGTTGTGAGAAGCTCTCCCCTATCCCTTCATGGGATGTAATAGGAAACTATTTATTATTATAAAAACTGGAGTATGTAGGATAAAAGCATTATACGGTTCAAGATAATTTTTTTCCATTAAAAATAAAATTTAGTAGAAAAATTTTATAAAAGAAAAAATGGAATTGATTATTTCGGTGGATGGTTGGGACTATACTTACTTACTTATCCGGTCTCGGACAACCCCGGGGGGTCAGGGACCTTACAAAACGAAGATAACATATTTCGCCAACCAGTTCGATCTTTTGCCTTATCTCTCCAGTTGGCAATACCAAGTGTACGCAGGGATTCGTCAACCTGATCCCTCCAACGGAGTCTTGGTCTTCCTATTTTTCGTCTTCCTTCGAGTTCGGTTTCGAAAACCCTTCGCGCTGGTTCATCTTCATCCATTCTACTGACATGGTCTAACCAGCGCAATCGCGTTATCTTGATCCGCTTAACTATGTCAATGTCAGGATAAAGCTCATACAGCTCATGATTCATGCGTCGCCGATACTCGCCGTTGTGCACTATAGGGCCATAAATTTTTCGGAGTATTTTTCTCTCGAAGACTCCTACAGATGTTTCGTCTGGTTGCGATAGGACCCATGATTCATAAAGCAAGACAGGTTTAATGAGAGTCTGGTACAGCTGGACTTTTGTTACTCGAGAGAGGGCTTTATCTCTAAAGTGCTGCTTAGCCCAAAATAAACCAAATAACATCTATGGTTGGGACTATAGCTACTTTATTTCTCCACAAGTATTTAGGTATATCATCACACATTATAGGGGTAAGCAATTCTCAAATTAAGGTGAATTATTTGATTAATTTTTTAATTGATTTTGGTGTAATCACGAAAATGATAATATTAATTAAAGGTATTTGTAAATTTGTCAAAAAAAACTTCAATTAAAAAATTTGTAAATATGATTAAAACATTTATTGACTTTTTTCAAAAATATTGATTAAGTATGTAATCAAGTTAATTAAAAAAATTATATTTTTTTTTCGCGATTTTTGATTAAATTTTGAATTGAATCAATTAAAACCGTTATTGCTTTTTTCACCATGAAACCCCACCCCCTGCGACGACGCTAAAAAAAACTAAAATGTTATATTTTTAAGGCGATTTTATTCAAGGTTTCGCAGATACACATGTAGTTATATCTATAAAAAATTTAATTTTTTAGAATTTGGATTCATAATCGGAACTAATGTTATTATTATATTTGAAACATTTAATGTTATTATATATTAAACATTATTATTATATAGTAAAAATTTAATGTTTAAGCGATTTGTATTAAATACAAAAAAAATAGGTTCATTTGGTGGTTCTGGAGAAACATTCAATTTATCTGCTCCTTCCGCAGCAACAGTCAGTCCATTGTCGCATTCCATCTCTTCTGCATATTCACAGCTTTGTTGGAGAAATGTATTGCTTTTACCCAATTTAGGGCCCTCTTATTTTACACGTTCAAAGTGTCTAAGAAGGTGAGTGTTAAAGTTTCTTTTTACGTGAAACTTTTCAAAACAATTTTCGTGTAAACAATTGTATGTGGCATAAGGCGGCAAATTGTGTATTTTCAAGTGCATAAAAAATGTTTGAGGACAACATTTTTCATTTCAAACAAAACACTCAACGCAAGCCCTCATTTTCAATAAAATTTATTCAAAAACACTTGCCAATTAAACACAATTACAAAAAGCGCAGTTTTAATCACGAAACAAGACAATTTAACACTACTATTCTCTAAGTTCACAAATTAAAATCGTTCATTCAACAATAAACGAATTACAAATAACAACAGTGTTGTATATCAAAGACTAGAGCCGTACGAAAAGTGACGACGACGGCTGGTGACTCAGCCGCCACACATATTGCCTCCCAACGGCGCTGTAAAATTCAACTTTCTGTAAAATACTTTATCACAACAGTTTTTGTAAACAAATATTAAGGTTTGTTAAGAATATATCATGCATATTTTTATTAATTTAGAAAGATTCACAGCAAAAATTCGATAATGCACTCAAAAATTAAAATTGAATCATTTTTTTTTGAAAAAATTCAATTATATTATTACTTTTAATTTACAGGCCATTATTTTTTTCTGTGTATGTAGGCCTTCATTGAAAGCCAATACATAGGATGTTGTTTCAAAATTGAAACAATGATTGCCATGAGATTGGCATTACAGTGTACCGTCTGCGTATTACTTCCGATGTTCCTTTTATTTTATCGATCTTTAAAACTTCATTCATTGTTGTCTTAAAATGTGTTACTTTCCTATTTTGTGGAAACACGCTAAAACTATACCAGTGCCGAAACCGAATAAGCCAGTGGAGCTTCCAGCTTCATACAGGCCCATCAGTTTATTGTCCTCGATGAGTAAACTTCTCGAAAAAGTAATATTAGAAAAGTTTGTGCATTTTATCGAATCAAACGACGTTCTGCCTCCTGAACAATATGGATTCAGAAAAGGTCACAACATATCTCAGCCTCTTACAAAGGGCAGAAATACAGTTCAAACAATATTCGAAGCGACTAATCAACAGGAATGGTGATGCTAGACATTAAATCTACCTTCGGTTTGACGCAACGGTTTGATCTTTAAGTTACATAAGCTAGATTTCGCAAAAGATGTTATTAAGATCGTCCAAAGCTTTTTAAGTGGCAGTTCTTTTAGCGTATTTCTGGGGACTATCTCCTCCGAACAAGTAAATATCTCAGCAGGTTGCCCGCAAGGATCATGCTTGTCGTCTACACTCTACAACATATTTACAGCAGATATACCCAACTGGGTTTGCCTCCCGCCACCGTTCATAATGGCAGTGAAAATACGTAAACGAAAAGGAAAACATAAACAACCCCTATTTGTTGACGACCCCCGCAAACGTTATAAGGACCACGATTTACGGATATGCACTTGGAATGTAAGAACTCTATATAGATCCGGTGCAAGTATCCAACTGGCAGATGTCCTCGAAAGTTATAAGGCTGACATTACCGCTATCCAGGAAATGCGATGGACAGGACATGGCTGCACAAGAAAAAGAAACTGCGATATATACTACAGTTGCCATGAAAAAAAACATGAATTTGGTTGCGGATTTGTAGTTGGGAAAAGACTGCGACATCTAGTCTCTAGGTTCAATCCTGTGAGTGAACGTATAGCCACAATCCGCATAAAAGCGAAATATTTTTATATTTCCCTAATTTGTGTTCATGTCCCGACAGAAGAGAAAGATGATGCCAAAGACATATTCTATGAGCTCCTAGAGGAAACGTATGACCGCTGCCCTGGCCATGACATTAAGATTGTACTAGGAGATTTTAATGCCAAAGTAGGAAGGGAGAATGTGTTTAACCCAGTCTACATGCTGACAGTTCCGACAACGGTATGAGACTGATTGACTTTTCCGCGGCAAAAAACATGGCCATTAGTGGTACAAGATTCCAGCATAAAGACATCCACAAATCTACTTGGGTATCCCCTGATCAAAGAACCAAATTGATCACGTGGTAATTGATGGAAGGTACTTATCCAGTGTAATGGACGTACGAGTGATCAGAGGAGCTAACATCGATTCTGATCACTACCTGGTAGCAGCAAAGGTTCGCACAAGATTAAGTAGAGCGAAAATCGTACGAAACCAGACGCAGAGGAAGCTGGACATCGGAAAGCTGCAATTACCAGAGGTTGCCACAGCCTACTCAAGGAAGCTCTCGCAACTTTTGGCACAGAACCCACCCCCTCCCGATGGCGATCCTGATGCGCAGTGGAAATCCATTTCCGACTCTATAAAAACTGCCGCAACAACCGTACTTGGTTTCGAAAAACCGCTTCGCAATAAACCGTGGTACGATGAAGAGTGTCACATTGCAAATGACGAAAAGAACGCTGCACGTATGGTAATACTTCAGTCAATTACAACGCGAGCTGCAACTGAGCGGTATAGGGAGAAAAGAAAGGAGGTAAACCGTCTCTTTAGGCGTAAGAAACGGCAGTGGAGAAAGCGCGAGAGTGAGAAAATTGAGACATACAGAAAATTCTACCAAAAAGTTAAAAACGGAACTAATGGACATGGTTCAGGGCCCCCCTTCTGTAAAGGCAAGGACGAAAATCTCGTCGCAGATGTGCAGAGCATGTTGGGAATATGGAGAGAGCATTTCTCCGCGCTACAAGTACCTGAGATATCCAATGACGATGGGACAATCGATCACAATTTGGACGACGACGTCGATTGCCCCCCTCCTAACCAAGACGACGTCAAAACAGCAATTGCCCGGCTTAAGGACAACAAAGCCGCAGGAGCGGATGGTTTACCGGCGGAGCTTTTTAAGGCTGGCGGCGATGAGCTGATAAGGTGCATGCATCAGCTCATTAGCAAAATTTGGTTAGATGAATGCATGCCCGGCGATTGGAGTCTCAGTGTACTATGTCCCATATTTGGAAAAGGTGACCCGGGTATCTGTGCCAACTACCGCGGAATAAGCCTTTTATCCATAGCATATAAGGTTCTATCGAGTATAATGTGCGAAAGACTAAAACTAATTATCGCTGACCTGATTGGACCATACCAGTGTGGCTTTAGGCCTGGAAAATCGACGACTGACCAGATTTTCACGCCAAATCCAAATCCTGGAGAAGACACACGAAAAACAAATCGACACCTATCATCTATTTGTCGATTATAAAGCGGCCTTCGATAGTCCGATACGGGAGAAACTCTATGAAGCAATGTCTGAGCTTGGTATTCCTGCAAAACCCATACGCCTCTGCAGGATGACCTTGACGAACACCAAATCCGCAGTGAAAGTTGGTAAGGATCTTACCGAACCTTTCGAAACTAAGCGAGGCCTCAGGCAAGGCGACACCCTATCGTGCGATCTCTTTAACATCTTAATGGAGATCATTATGAGAAAAGCTGCAGTCAACATGAATAAAACCATCAGCAGCAAAAGTTACATGCTGCTCGCGTATGCTGATGATAGAGACATCATTGGGCGCACAATTAGAGAAGTTACTGCGGTTTTTTCGAGAATTGAGAAGGAGTCAGCAAAAGTGGGTCTGACGGTGAATGAGGGCAAGACAAAATTAATGGTTTCAACGAACAGGGCCTTCACGCGATTAGACCAAAGCGTGAACGTTGATAACCGTTATAACTTCGAGGTAGTGGACGAATTTATATACCTCGGATCTGCCGTGGACGAAGACGACAACGTCAGCCTTGAGATCAAGCGGAGAAGATGTTATTTTGGGCTAAGCAAGCACTTTAGAGATAAAGCCCTCTCTCGAGTGACAAAAGTCCAGCTGTACCAGACTCTCATTCAACCTGTCTTGCTTTATGGCGCAGAATCCTGGGTCCTATCGCAAGCAGACGAAACATCTGTAGGAGTCTTCGAGAGAAAAATACTCCGAAAGATTTATGGCCCTATAGTGCACAACGGCGAGTATCGGCGACGCATGAATCATGAGCTGTATGAGCTTTATCCTGACATTGACATAGTTAAGCGGATCAAGATAACGCGATTGCGCTGGTTAGGCAATGTCAGTAGAATGGATGAAGACGAACCAGCACGAAGGGTTTTCGAAACCGAACTCGAAGGAAGACGAAAAATATGAAGACCAAGACTCCGCTGGAGGGATCAGGTTGACGAATCCCTGCGTACACTTGGTATTGCCAACTGGAGAAATAAAGCAAAAGATCGAACTGGTTGGCGAAATATGTTATCTTCGTTTTGTAATGTCCCTGACCCCCCGGGGTTGTCCGCGAACGGATAAGTAAGTAAGTAAGTAAGTTACAGAAAGCCTCCAGTATGCTTCTTCAGAAAATGGAACATTCTAGTAAACCGAGACAAAGCGAAATCCATTTACTTCACAAGGAAACGGAAGTTTTTTTTACCCCAGTTACCATTACAATTTATGAACCACGACAAAGTAAAGTACAGAGTTATACTGGATCCCAAATTAAAGTTTAGTAGGGACCACATACCATATGTTGTTGACAAAATAAACAAAGCAACGAAAATGATGTATCCACTTATAAATCGATAATTCACTTTGAATATTTTTAACAAAAAACTAATTTTTAAAGCAAATTTTCCAGCCACTAATGTATTAGTCCTCTTCGGCAAATTGTCACATAAAAAACCTTAAGATATCTCAAAATAGGCTTCTAAAGTTGATATTCATGTTAGCTAAGCATTACTCCACTCGGCGTCTTCTCACTCTTGCTGAAATTGATCCCGTTCATGACAATATTAACGAAGGTAAGTCTGTCCTTGATTGTATTATTCAATCCGGGCTCAAGATTTGTAATAGGGAAATAGGGCCACCTTTCGTAATAAATTGAGTGAGAGTGTCATTGACATAACCCTATATTCTGAGGTATTGCTTGTAACTGATTGGAGGGTATCGGATGTCTACTCCTTTTCTGACCATAGTACAATTCTCTTCACTATTGACTTCGTGGCGGGATCTCAAGGTCCCTTTAGGAACCCTAGGAGAACTGACTGGATGAAATTTGGACTCCAATCCCTGCACCACAAGTGACGATGTTTAGTTTACAAAGTCACAGATCTTCTCTATAAATGCTTCATCTATACATGCCCTCTTACTTCCCCGCGTAAGATGAGGCAGCCTGTATGGTGGACACTGGAGTTATGTACTCTGCGTAAATCCACTAGGAGACTTCAATAAGGCTAAGAAAACGAAAAGGGAATCGAACTGGATTGTGTGCAAAAAAAGTTTTAATCAGTTCAAGAACGATATTAAAAAGGCAAAACGGGCCGCCTGGATCAGCTTCTGTGAGTCCATAATCGAGGTATACTGACGCTGTACGATTTCGTCGCGTGTTGTCCAAGGACCCTAAAGTCCTCGAGACACTTGAGCTTCTTATGGAAACTCAGTTTACAAATTGTGTGGATATAGTGGAATCACCTGGCGACCTCCACTCCAGATATCTCAAAACTGGGCGTGATTGTTTACATAGTTGACGAATCGAGGTTGCTTTGGGATATTCATAGCTTCAAGCACATTAAATCTCCTGGTCCTGACGGGATCCTGCCGGTTATGCTGCAGAAATGTGATGCTTTTATCACCCCTCATCTTCTGATTATCTATAGGGCTTGTCTCAGACTTTCTCTGATACCAGACAAATGGACGGAGGTACATAAATAAATAGATAAATAGTTTCACATTACATTACATTCCATGAAGGAATTGGGGAGAGCTCACAACCAGTGAGCTGTGCGCTTTCTAGTTTTATACTAACTATGCGAGGTGACCGCCGCCAAAAGAAATTTAAGGTGGCCAGAGCAGGGTCGAACCCGGGATCTCATGTACAAGAGGCGCGCACACTACCCACTGCACCACCGACGGCGGTACTAGTCGGTTTTTTCCCAAGTTGGGAAGACTAGCCATGTCTCCTAAGGACTACAGACCAATCACCGTCTCATCCTTTCTACTGAAAGTTTTGGAGGGAATGGTTGACTTGTACACTAGGAGTCGAATTAGCCCCTGCTACTTGAGTGGTATAAAACATGTCTACCTCAAGGATAAATCTGTGGAAACTACTCTGCACGATGTTGTGGGTTATCTTGAGCGCAACTTGGAGTTTGGGGATTTCACTTTAGCTGCCTTCTTGGATATAGAAGGTGCTTTTAACAATGTGTCACCCAGCGCTATCATGGAATCTCTAGAACCCGCTGGTGTGCCTTCACTTCTTGTCGAATGGATCGCGAACATGCTTAGAGATCGCATTGGAAATTCGAACCTAGGGGTGAGCTCAGTTCGGAAGCTGACACAAGGGCACGTCGCAGCGTGGAGTTTTATCCCCTCTGCTGTGGCTTTTAGTTGTTGACGGCATTCTTAGGAACTTTGAGGACGTAGAATTGTTGCCTATGCGAACGACGTTGTCATTCTTGTCGGTGGAAAATCTTTGCCTACGATCAGTGACCTCATGCAGGATGCCCTGGGTGTGTTGTCAGTTTGGGCCAGACACTGTGGCATGTGTGGTAACCCGGCAAAGACGGAGCTGGTTCTTTTTACGCGATGGCGAAAGGTTGGATTTTTTAGGAAACCAAGGTTGGAGGGTGCGGAGCTATCGCTTTCTTCTGAGGTGAAATATCTCTGTATCGTTCTTGATCAAAAACTGAACTGGAAGTGAAATACTGAGGAGTGAATGAAGAAAGGATTGAACGTACTCTACGCCTGTAGGAACTCGATTGGCAAAAGCTGGGGTCTTTGTCCGAAAATCGTGCATTGGTTTATTTCGGATATCGTCCACCCAATTATCACCTATGACTGCGTAGTCTGGTGGAACGCAATGGGGAACAATTAGAGTCAGGCCACTGACTATATTCTGTAGACTTTGGGCAATGCCCCGAGATCATGATGTCAGATAGGAGTGACTGGTGGGAGGTATACCTTCCTGACTCTCTGGTCATGTGATCTTTACAGATGGCTCCAAAATGGAATTGGGCACAGGAGCGGAGATCTTCTGTGAGGACCTTCAATTTGAACATTCGATGAGATTGGGTGCGAATTGTAGTATTTTCCAAGCGGAAATCTTGGCGATTATGAGACCTGCAATTGAGATACTGGACTCGTGCTTGTATCCATCGGGTGAATTCGTCATCTGCGTTGATAGTAAGCCAGCCCTCAGTAAGATCAGGTCACACATATGTAAATCCAAATTGGTTAGGGATTGCAAGCGGATCTTGAACAGTGTAGTGCCCTGCAAGCTAAGACTCTGCTAGGTTCCGGGACATAGTGATGTCACAGGAAATGTTGAAGCAGACTGTCTTGCTACAGCAGCATGCACTTCTGCTGATTTCAGATTAATTGTTTCTGCAAATCCACCGATCTGTTACTTGTATGGCTTTATCGATCCCTGGACATATGGCCGGCAGTAGACTCAAGGAGAACTAAGTCGCTTCTTCGACTGAACTCGCAACTGATTACTTCCATGCTTGTGGTGATGAAGAAGAGGTGGAAACTATTGAGCACCTTCTATGTCAGTGTCCAGCCCTACAGCCGTTGCTTCGGTTGGTTTGATGTGCGATGCGCGATGAGGCCATTGAGGATTTGATTGAATTCTCGCGGGATCCAAGAAAGTGATACCATCATCTGATGATTTGTCTATTGGTTCTTTCTACCCCACTGGGAATGCAGAATGGTACACCTTTACCTGCACATTTGGATCCTCATCTTGGATGGTATTGTATGTATTGATCAGGGCTTATCAGGTGATGTATGTATACTTCTATATATGTACACTGGAAACATAATTGAGTGGTTCTTCTGTCTGTCCAACGTCTATCTTACTTACTTATCCGGTCACGAACAACCCCGAGGGGTCAGGGACATTACAAAACGAAGATAACATATTACGCCAACCAGTTCGATCTTTTGCTTTATTTATGTGTACTTTTTCTACTGTTCTAGTGCTATCACCTTATTTATCCATCCTAGTCAGATGACAACGAAATGTCAAAAGTTTACAAGTTTCTCCATCCCACGTTTGCGCAGCAAATTTGCCTCGAAAACTTTCCACTTTTAAGCAAGTCGCTTTGTATGGGAAATTTGTTTGTTTTGACTTTTGCTGTGCAAGTTTACGATGTTTTCGAGTTTACGAGGTTCTTTCGAGCTTTCATGAAGACCACTAATAATTTTTAGAATGCCATGAAAATACAATTAAAAAAGTTTGGTACAATAAACTTCGTACCACTTTTATCGAGGTTATTCTCAACTTGTAAAATTATACATGTTAACGTGCAAGTTATAATTTTGTATGAGTTTACTTGTACAAGTTCCGAAAAAAACGCCCCTATTGTAATAAACTAAATTGAAATTGAAAAAAAACTAGTTCAATTCGTCTCTACGTGACGGTGGGATGCTCCTTATTATTATTTATTAGTTTTAATTTACTATGGACAATATTTTTCTTTGAAATTTTTTTCATTTTGTTAAGTCGTTGTTTGAACGAAATTTATAAAAATTATAAATTCCTTTATTTCAGGGCGTTGCATATAAAAATCGACGATGCGCCATGTGCCGACGCGAAATACCGCCCGAGTTTCTTGATCATCCTCAATTGGTCAATGGTATCGAAGATATTTGCACCACCAAGGCCACCGACGATGGATATCAATGGTTTTATGAAGGACGAAATGGTAAGTGTTCCTTAATCTTTAGAGTTGGGTTTACAAATTTATATGTATGTATGTATGTATACAGTTCGTCAGATTAGTTTATTTGTAAACATTGACTCAAGATTTATTTATTCAGGTTATAGCAGTAGCACAGCTGATTTCTTTGTTTTCATTTTGTTCGTGCCTAATATGTCAAAATTTGTTTACATTTCGGTGTTTGTTTACATTATTAGTTTGTTCACAACTTTTCAAAGAATTTGTAATAAAGTATATGGATTTATTTGCGACAACAATTTGTTAATTATTAAAGTGTTTTACAAAAATCGACTTGAATCTTCAGCATGAGAACTAAATATGACATAATTGAAATTAAATTCCAATGTTCACCTTGTGTTTACATCAGCTGACTTTGACATATTAGGCACTTCAATTTCATCAACAGCTGCTGCTATAACCTGAATGAATAAATCTTGCATTGACTTCTACGAATCATTTCTTTTTCGTTTTTTAATGCCCACCTTCCCCTCCCTCCTCCTTTTGTGTGCAGGTGGCTGGTGGGCATACGATAAACGCACGGCTTTAGAAATCGAAGAAGTTTTTCAATACTTACACAACCCAACACCAACGCAAACACAAGAGGAGGATGAGAAAGAGGAAGATAAAAAAGAGGAGGTGAAACAAATTGAGGAACAAAATTCAAATCCTAATAAAGTTTTACAAAACAAAGAAAACAGCGAATCGTATGACGACGAGGAAGATAATTACGTGGAAGATAATTATTACGATGATTATGATGGAGAAGATATACAATTACCAGCCATTGATAAATCAAATCACACTTACAGAATACAAATCTGTGGTTCATTGTATACATTGGATTTTAAACTTATGGTCCAATATCCACTAAATATGCCAAATAGAAGACGTAAAATATGCCGAGCCAAAGGTTTGCCAGCCAAGGGGGTGGCAGGAATTCTTCGTTCATCCTCACACCGCAGAGGGTGGGGGAATTATAGACATAGGCCATACTTCTAAATGAATGCATATTATTGAATATCATTCGATAACTGAATAAAACTTTAAAGCTTTCTTTATAAAAAAAAGCAAATTAAACCATATTTTCTTAAGACAAACATTGGCAGCAATTGGATAATTATCATTTAGTAACGTTGCCGGTTTACATAAAATTTAAATTTTATCAAGCAAATTCATGAGGCAACTGATTTCAATGAAAACTTTGCAAAACTCAGTGCACTAACTAACACAATTCCGAAAATAATGGGAATCAATATTCGCTGATTAATAAACTGTATATGATCCTCAATATCTCTTAATTCAAAACCAAAATAAGTTCGTTATTATATAGTTCTTATAAAATTGCAACTATTCGCTACTATGAACAAAATGTATTATCGTATGTTAGAAATTCCAACGAATTCTGAAGTATTACTAAAAAAAAATAATTGCCATATATATTTGTCACCCTTTATTAAATAACTAACTTGTTAATAAAATATATTTTGTGTTATTTGAAAAACGATGTTTCTTTTGCGCCTTTCTATTTCCTTTGTTTGCTAATGTCTTCCAATTAATCGCCTTAAGGTTGGTGGCAATATGATGATCGTACAAGTCAAGATCTAGAGGAAGCTTTTAAAAAAGGGGAACGTTCCTGTACAATTTTAGTGGCCGGATATGTTTACGTTGTGGATTTTGTTGCCATGATACAGCAGCGTCAAAATGAACCGGCTCGATGCCGACGGGTCAAACGTGATTTGGCTACAATACCCAAGAAAGGTGTAGCTGGTCTACGCATTGAGGGTAATACGGTGACAACAGATTCGAATTTTGCCCAACAGGTGTATCAGAGTCGGCAAAATAGGTGAGTAATCACAAAATCTACATAGTTTAAACTTTGCCAAGTAAAAAATTATGTGTCACATGAAGAAATTTATTCTTAGCATAGAGTAATGTTATATAGAGCTGTCATTCGCCTCATCTAACATTTCATATAACACTGTTCGTGGTGCGGTCGGTGCGATAGAGAGTTATTTGACGCAAATTGACCTTCACCAGGTGGAATTACAAAAATTGCTGACTTATATTTTTCGTGTCGTTTTGATGAAAAATTGAATTTTTGACTTTTTTTGTTATATTCGTTTGTTAGTACAGTGAAAGCTCTCCTCGCGGACAGCTCTTTTAGCCGGACAGCTCTCTTAAGCGGACAAATTTCTTGGTCCAACAATTTTCGCCTTGTTTAAGGAAGAAATCATGCTCCCTTAAGCGGACGCTCCATTGGACGGACTCGGACACCTTTTTGGTATCAAACATCTCCCATGAGCGGACAACAAAATTGTAAGAATATGATTTCAAACAATTTTTATAGTCGAAATAAAAGAAAGCATGAACGAGATATTTTTATAAATGAGAAAACCACTACCAACGCGTTCATACATCAGACAAGTATGTAACTATGTTCATTGAGGTGTGATTCCCCCGTTTTTGTTCATAGACAAAAAATTGCGCAGCTACTTTTTCGATCACTTTTCATTTGTTGGTACTCAGCTCTATGCGAAATTTTCGTAGGCAAAATCAAGTACAGGGTTGTTTCGCTAAATTTATTTCGTACGAATGCAATTGTTTGATGATTGTTTGGGACCGGAATTTGGACATTTCGATTATTTCAGTAAACGAAAGTAATACCACATACCTTAAAAATAAAATGGAGTCCAAAGATGAATTATTAATGAATATTTGCAAGGTAAATCACAGATATGTGGTAACACTCTGTAGCAAAATTTTCCGTTTAGAGATAAATGACAAAATTTCTTACGACAAACTGTGTTTTCTTTTTTGCTGTTATATTTTGATAAACATTAGTTGAAAACGATCACTTGAAACGTGTGAATATTACATCATCCGTCAATTTTTCCAGCAACAAAAATAGTTCTTTTTAAATTTCCTTAAAACGCTCTGTCGGACAAAATCGGTGCGACCGTCAGTGTCCGCTTAAGAGAGCTTTTACTGTATATACACTCCGGTTCACTTATTTAAAGGCACTAAAAATTTCATATTCTGCAGCCTATATCTTTTGCAATTTGTAACCGATTGCAGAATTTTAAAACGGAAATTGAAGCTAGACATCTTGAGATATAAAAAAAAATCACGACAATAGTGGTTTCTTAACTAAAGATCTTTTTATGACCAATTTATAAAAAATATTCCAAAAATGTGATATTTTTTTAACTTTATTTAAGAACTCTTAGTAATATGGGTACAACCCCCATTTGTTTTTAACAACTTCAAATATACGGGTTTTCATTGAGAGATAAAGAGATTTTATGTAATCCAACAAAATTTGTTTCCAAGCATCCTTAATGGCCTGAATTAATCACTGCTTGTCATGAAATTGTCTACCTCCTTCATAGACCTTACGAGATAACCAACCTCAGACATTTTCGATAATGATTAGATCTGGCGAATAGGGTGGCAAGTCAAGAATATTAACATTTTGGCTTGCAATGAACTCCTTTCCTACTTTGGCGTTGTGTATAGGGGCATTATCCTGTTGCAATATCCGAGACATGGGACCAAATAGTTCACTGAACTTCTGAAAAGCCAATAACAATAACGTTTTATAGCTTGCACCAGTCATTTTTGCACTTTGAAATTCAAGATCGATGGTGCCATAGTACGTAATAACACCCCACACCATAACGCCGCCCTCTCGGCTGTGATGTCTGTTCAAAAAAACCTTTTTTTTTCCGCAGATCATGGGAATAATAGTTGTAGCCATCTGGCCCATTCCAAATTAAACTTCTACTCATCCGTAAATACGTCATTTACATGATCTCTTGGCTGCACATCCCATACCATGTAGTCTCTTGCGAATTGAAGCCGCTTTTCTTTACGGGGAGCATTAAGTGGCGGCTTTTTTTTTGTAATTTCAGGTATTTAAGATACTCACAGCTCTTAATTACTCTGCATACTGATGACTTGCTCGCTTCCATTCCAGCTTGAGCTCTAATTTTTGACAAGGATAACGCAGAATTAGAAGCAATTCTGATGATTTTTCTTTTCTCATACGTAGATAAAGACAATGAAACCCTTCCTTTAAAATTTTTTCCATACCCCTCGGGGTCCTTGATGTAATTGTCGACAACTGTTGGGCTCCGTCCAATGTTTTTAGCTATTGCGCGGTTACAATATCCTTCAGAACGGTAAACATCGATTTTAGTTTTTTCCGATAGATTTAAAATTTTTTGTTTTGCCATTTTGACTCGTAAAATAATTAAGATGTAATATATTGTAATAAACAAACGCTCCCTACAAAAAATCATCGTTTACTTTAAAAATAACAAAAAAAATAATAAAGTTCAAGTGAACCCAAAAATATAGACTTTTTTTATAAATTGCTCAAAAAAAGTTCTTTATTTAAGAAACCACTATTGTCATGCTTTTTTTTATATCTCAAGATGTCTAGCTTCCATTTCCATTTTAAAATTCTGCAATCGGTTACAAATTGCAAAAGATACAGGCTGCTGAATATGGATTTTTTAGTGCCTTTTAATAAGTGAGCCGGAGTGGAGTGCATTTGTGGTGTATTTACACCACAATTTTAACGCACAAAACGAAACGCCGTTGCTGTTTTCTTGTTGGTTGGTTGGAGCCGTTGCCTCTATCTGGTATTATTACGTCCATATGCAGCCACACCACACTTCATAAATTTACTGAGACAAATCGCTACTCTATACGTCATTACTCTATGATTTTTAGATAACTCTTTATATTTTTGTGTTAAAAGCTGGGGCCTAATCACGGCAATCGTGATCAAGAACACATTTGTACCGACTCAATTTCGTACAATCGATTTGTTTGCATCGGATCACGGCTCTCAATCGAAATTTTGTATTTAGTTTTAAACTGACCATACGCTTTTATGTTTTTTGTCTTGTAGCCATTTATGAAAGAAACGAATTATCTAATGAAAACTGTTACAATATTTACAAAACAAATTTAAAATGTGAATTCATGTGTTTAATTTTATGGATTGACATCGGAATCAAAAGAGGAACTCAACAGACATATAATTCTTGCTGCGTCTACAAGAAGTTCCTCTGCTGATGTCAGAATTGTTTGTTTGACAGAAATTATGGTTAATGCATATTAAGCTCTAAAATTATTAATTAAAACTTTAGTGGTTTATTTGACAAAAGTCAAACAAATTACATTTTGTGTGTCCGTTTTTTTTTAGATCCAAAAATTCAACATTTTGATCAAAGGCTGTCGATGATGACACCGGTGATTTAAGCCCCAGTTTTTTTAAGGATTTATTAAAGATTTCCCAGATTCAAGCTTTTTCCTGCAAGCTTTTAATTAAGCCCCTGTTTTAGTCAATATTCTATAAAATGGAAAGTTTTTTTTATTAAAGATTTTCCAGATGCAAGCTTTTTTGTGCAAAAGATAGTCATTGTACTTAGGTTAGGTAGTTGTCTATGCAAACATTGCCCTAAAATAGTCGTTTCTAAAGGGTTTTTCAACAGAGACGCTACAAAAGTAAATCGATGGGGACAGCAAACGACGCCATATTTTTTCCCGCTGTTTTGACATTTCTCTTCAGTAAGGTTTGCCATTTCATCATAGAAAGATATACGAGCCAACAACGAGTCGAAATTATTAAAATTTACTACCGAAATTTGGAGTCAGTGGCCTCAACTTTAACAGCGCTACGTCCAATTTATGGTCGTCATAATCATCCTACCAGATCAACAATTGAGCGTCTAGTGGAAAAATTTGAATCCACAGGCACAGTAGAAAATGTTCCCGTGCCAGTGAGACAAAGAAGTGCCCGTAGTGTCGAGAATATTGCTGCCGCTGAGGCTTCAGTTCAAGAAAGCCCAAATGTGTCTCTCACACGTCGTTCTCAAGCGTTGGGCATCTCTGTGACGTCGTTGTGGAGAATTTTGCGAAAATATCTTGGCCTACATCCTTACAAGATCAAATTGACGCAAGAACTGACGCCGCTTGACCACCATAAGCGTCGTATGTTCGTGAATTGGGCTGAGCAACAACTTGAAAATGATTCGGATTTTCATCGGAAAATCATCTTCAGCGATGAGGCACATTTCTGGCTGAATGGCTTCGTCAATAAGCAAAATATGCGTTATTGGTCAGGCAGCAATCCACACGTAATCCATGAGTCATCATTGCATCCCGAAAAAATTACGGTTTGGTGCGGTTTATGGGCCGGCGGCGCCATTGGGCCGAACTTCTTCCGTGATGATCAAGACCGGCACATTACTGTGAATGCGAATCGCTACCGTTCAATGTAAAATGAATATTTTTGGCCCCAATTGGATAATATGGACTTGGAGGACATGTGGTTCCAACAGGACGGAGCCACAAGCCACACAGCGAATGCCACAATCAATTTATTGGAAACCAAGTTTGGTGAACGTGTTATCTCACGAAATGGCCCAGTCGATTGGCCGCCTCGGTCGTGCGATTTGACGCCGTTAGATTATTTCCTGTGAGGCTACGTCAAGTCTATGGTCTATGCCAACAAGCTAGCGACGATTGATGAACTTCGTACGAATATCGAACGTGAAATTGCAGCAGTATCGGCCGATTTATGCTTGAAAACCGTCGAAAATTGGGTTCAGCGTCTGGACTTCTGCAAGCGTGCCCGTGGTGGCCATGCAAAAGAAATCGAGTTCCATACATAATGGCATCGAACGTACTTTCACAGGAATAAAGAATTTCATTGGCATCTAAAACCGGTTTTGTTTTATTTAAAATAACTTCTGTAGCGCTCTTATTGAAAATCCCTTTATATCAGCTACAACAGAAATTAATTAATAATAAAAATACCTGGCAATAAAAGTTAAGATTAAGGAAAATCTGGGTGGAAGTATATTGTATGAGGTAACATTTGATATTAGAGAGTGGCATATTCAGTAGTAATTAATGCTAGTTTGATACTACAATTTCTGTACAGTTTTCTTGCATACAAGCAATAGTACACTCCGGTTCACTTATTTAAAGGTACTAAAAATTCCATATTCAGCAACTTTTATCTTTTGCAATTTGTAACCGATTGCAGAATTTTAAAATGGTAAAGGAAGCTAGACATCTTGAGATTTAAAAAAATCATGACAATAGTGGTTTCTTAACTAAAGAACTTTTTTTGAGCAATTTACAAAAAAAGTCAAAAAATGTGCTATTTTTTTTGGTTCACTTGAATATAGGCACTTAATTGTAATTAGACTCTGTCCTAGTAAAGGAATTCACATGAAAGATAACCTACTAGTTGGAACTAGCTAATGAATACTTTTATTAACGAAAACTGTTTAACATATCGCATCCTAAATACAAAAGCGACATAACTCAAAATTCCGAGAATTTAATTTTTTGCTTCAAAACAATCATCAAGTACCATTTTTCTCTCTGCTGTAAAAATCTGGTGTCAGTTTCTCTTCCCTTTCGTCGAAAAATACAGTATCAATATATATACTTTTGACACTTTTCATACATTTTTTAACTTTGCAACCTAGTTTTTTGCCTCCACTGAACATTTGTAAATTTTGAGTCGTGACACTTTTGCATTTAGGGTGCGATATATAGTACATTCCTTACATTTTCCTTGTAAAAAGTAGGCATTTATGTGTTTCTGTTATACAAAAGACCACATTATTTAACAACTATTTCCCTTTTTAGATATCATTCTGTCGACAATGATGATTTGGACTCTCCCGATAACTCCCTGCGTTTATCTTTCGGTTCAAGGGCCTTAGTTATCGAATTGGGTAATCCCAGTGAATTTGTCTCAACATCAGCTGCTACAGATGCTGCCTTACGTATAGCCAGTGATATTATTGGATCTACACTAGCACATGCCGATGAATTGACACGTTCCTCATCAAACATTTTACCCACCATCTCTTCCAGTTATCAACAACAATCCATTTTGAATGCTGATTCTTCGCTGAATCCAGCAACGGGTGAGCTTAATTTAAATGATTTAGCCTTAAATAGCCAACTACAACATACAGCTGCTATTCCTGGCATAGCTGTAGGGGGTACTTCCTTAAATAACACCAATTCTGCCTCAACTTCTACGGGTCCGTATTTATCCGGTTTAATGGGATCCGGTCCCATCACGAGTAGTCACACTGTGAGCCTGCCACGCGAACGAGGAAGTCGTGAATTACTCGGAGCTGCCGAAGATTTGCTGGGCGCTACACAGAGAGTTATAGCTTCGGCTGATCAGCCGACCATCGATTTATTCGAACAGACTTTAAATGATTTACATACATTAACCTTGCGCAACATTGTGGATTCCAGTGATGATGATGATAGTCATCTGCAATCGCGTATACAGCAACAATCCTCTCCTGCTCCTAATGGTCAAAGGTCCCTTCCTCAGCATCAGCAACAGCATAATCAACACCATCATCATCAACAACACCAACAACAACAACAACATGATAATCCTCAATAGAACTGTTTTTTGTGTGAGACAACAAACAAACTTATGTGACAACACCACAACAACTCTAAACTAGAAACTTAAAGTATTCCTTCAACAAAACTTACAAAATACAAACAAATTAATCATAAAAACAAATAGACAAGAAAAGACTAGACGTTCCTTAACTAAAAACAAAAAAAAAAACATTACAAGAATACAGAATATAAATTCTATATATACATACATATAAACTATCGATTAGAAATCATCATGTGTTATAAGCAGCAGTCAGTGTATGCCTCTTTTTTATTGAATTCAACATTTTCACAATATTACATACTAAATATTTTATGAAAATACAAAAGAATACAAAACTACAGCCAATCTACCAACTAATAATACAACTATCTGTCATACATACATGCAATATAAACCTAGACATATATTTTTAATAGTTATTTGTAAATTGTAATAATTTTTCAAGTGATTTTGTTTACCATTTTCATTACAAACGCAGTACTTTAGTAGAAAACATACACATATACATATTTCACAAGTGTTGTATAGATATTTGAAATGTATTTGCAACAATTTGTCATGAAGCTGATACCTTGACTCCTGCTTATTATCGAAATGTTGCCTTAAGTAAACATTTTCATATATTTCTTTAATGAAAAAGTGATGATTTATCCGACATTTCGTATTATATTCAAAATTAAAAAGTTCCAAACGCTCGAACACTTCAATTTTGAATATATTTCTTTAATACAGAATAATGCTACTTTAATTTTTTTCTTTTAAACAATAAGTAGCTTTAAATATAATTTTATATTTATACAGTTTAACCTGGGGCGCAATTCGGTTTGTAGGAATACAGTATTTTCGCATACTTGGCTAAATACATTTCATATGGCATAGTATGATGATATGTTTCCTTTGGCTATGATTTTCTCTATATGAAATGCTTAACCCTTCTTTGCACGAATTTTCAATTTATATATTTCATGCTCTAGATTAAGGAAAAAATATTTAAAAAGTTCCTGGTGTAAATAAACAATATAAAACAAGTAAAAAATAATGTGATGGAAATTTCCATCACCATGCAAAACTCTCACATGTTTTTTTCAATACCAAATAAATAAAAAGTGGATTAGCTTTGTGCCAGTTTTATTCCTGATAATAATTCAAAAACCAATTTCTATTCTTATTTAGGCAAAAATTAATTCCACATTTACTGCATGAGATTGAGGAATAACCTTTCCACTTCGGGTATTTGCATCTGAGTGAACCTACTTGGGGTCAATGTTCGGAACCACCCTTCCTTATGTCTTAAGGGGGTGGAGGGGCGGTAGAACCTTTTCATCTTTTTTAGTGTTGTTATTGTTCAAGAGCACTGCTACTTGGACGACCTCTTTTAGCACATTTAGTGGTTCCAATATTGCATAGCACAAAAGGCAGTTCTTTTCTGAATTGGCTCAACGTTAGCAGAAAGTTTTAGGGTTCATTATTTTCCTTAGCATTTTTTATAGACAATCCAAGAATTGTTAACATAAAACCGTCTTCTGATAGCCAGTCGTCTTCTAAATGAACCAAGTATGCTTCAATAGCCCTTTCGTCCATTATTTTCCAAAAAAACAACACAAAATAAAGATTTATTATAATCACATTTTCACCATACGTTACTGCATGTTAATGTAAATTTCTGTCACATGGTTTTGATGCATTTACCACAGGCATTTGAATAGAAATTGCACAAAAGGAAGAAAAACATAAAAACAAACCTGATTATAATTTTTATTTGCTAAAAAGGTATAGATTAGTATCGTAAAATGTTCCACAAACTGCACTTTTTTTCCAAACACAACAAACAGCGGATTTGGAACTTCAACCTGCTAAATTAAAATGATGTTGGTTTTTGTTTTTAAACAGCTGAGTAAACATAAACATAATCAAACACGCTAAAACTTGGTACTTCTACATTGGTTTCTTATGGCAGGGAAAAAACGTGATGGAAATCCGCTGCGGCTGACGACTCGCCGCTAGAATAGAATCTTTTCTAATTTCTTGGCGGCGCTCTCACTAAATCTCTCAATTGAGAGAATGAAGTTGCCACATGTTCAAGAAAATCATAAGAGAAACCAACACATATATACGATGGTACGTACATGTGAATGCAAAAGAAAATTAAAGAAAGGGTTAAAAATAATTTATTGTTAAACACAATACAATAAAAGTGAATACATTTTTAAAAACAGTAAAAACAATTTTATTCCTATACAACTATAATATTATTTTAAAACATATTCCATAAAAGAGCCGCAAAAATTTACGACGCAGAGAGAAAAAATCAACCGAAGTCGCCAGACGCTCTCTCTCCCATTTCGTTTAGACGCTAGAGATATTTTCCGTCGTCGTCTGAAGCGTGCCTGGTTCTGTTTGGACTCTTACGTGGCTTTTTTTATTTACTAAATGTTATGATGGGAATTTCCATCATTATGCAAAGAAGGGTTAATATTTCCTATACAACCAGTGTCCTAGCCATGGTACAAAGAAATGGTAGAAGCACTAGCCCAGCTGATTTGAACTTTTTTCTGGACTGAGTGTGAGTAAGTTTTTCTCTTATGTCAAAGTTTGTTTGTCTGCAATCCCCGATCGCCAGCAACTGCTGTTTTTGAAATATTTCTCTGCAAAAATTACATAGAAACGTTTTAATTTTCACACTTAAACACTTTCAATATATCAAATAACACTCAATCATTTTCTAAATGGCACTTTTTGCAAATTTGTTTATCAGCTGACTTGACAACACAGACACTGAGCAAAAACTAAATGCCTGTTGTTTTTGGCTTGTTGTATTTGTTGTCGTACTGCATCTACCATTATATTTCTAAAATGGGCCTAGCGAACTTTTCCTTATACAAATAATCACCCTTATTACGGTTGTCGTCGTCGACATAAAACGACGTCGTCTCGTGACGACAGTTGAAAATCGGTATTTGTGTAGTTATCGATCACTAACGACGACTGTCGACAAATATTTGGTATTTTGTAACTAGTATTGACGTCGACATTGAATTGAAACGACTCTATTTCTGTCGACACAGTTTTGGATAACGACTTGAAGAAAATTTGCAATTTTTTTTCTCAATTAAAGAAATGTCCAGTTTTATTTTTGAATTATGGATTAACAAATTACAATTTTTAGTTCGCAACTTTTAATGGCGGACGAAAATCCCCAAGGAGAGTATGCTAGAGTGTTCCAGAATAGGATCCGCTTTATACGTATGACGAGTATGTAAGCGCAGATGTCTGTCTGACGGTAAATGCCATGAAGAAAAGGGTTCGTTTTAAAACTAATTTATTGGCCTTATTTTTAATAATTTGAACTTATACAAACAGTTAATGAAAAATAATATTGGGTATTAACGCGGTCACTGTCCTGAATCAAAATTAGCTGCTGGAATTGAGTTTCTTCAGGGATCAGTTAGAACTACAGGCTTCGGTGTCTTCAGTGTCAAGTGTCCACCAGTATATGCATTGCCTAGACAGTGGTTGTGTTCTTGTTGTGACATACGCCTGCTCTGCGCGCTTTCAGTCATGCAATTGATGTCTTTTCATTTTAGTCACATATCTTTCAAATAAGCGGACGCTAACGGCATGTACAGTTCAAATCCTTTAAGATCATTTCTTGTTCTTCTTGTGCGTCCTTGTTTCCAATCCACGCAGCTCTGGGGCCAGCAAAGGCTGTATGTGCCTCCATGGAGAGCTCGCCTCAATTCACCGCTTCCATTCGCCTAACCTGCTGATATAGGGTGTCTACATCCAATAACTTCCAAATCGGAGTCGATATGGTTACGATAATTAAATACTTTTTAGGAACTTGTACTTGTACCGAATTACAAATGTAAAATGTTCTTCTTCTTCCTGTTCTCATTCACTAGGATTGACAACTTTGTTTATGTTTTTGATAGGTTATCGATAAACAGTCGACGTCGTTTCAAGCCAGTTACAGAATACCAAACTAGCGTTGATGTGACGACGATGTTGATACGAAGTGATGTTGACATAAAGACGACAACGACGTCGACAACCGTAATAAGGGCAAATGCATCCAGATTGTTGCAAAAGAAAAATAAACTGAATGTAATAAATATTTTATAGAATTAATGGCGATTGCTTTAGTTAAACTCTTCTGTATACAAACTTTACCTTAGTTCAACTGTTCTATAGGCGTAGACGGCTTAAGCTTTTCTAACATTTTGGCAAACTTAAGTTTTTCTTTAAAAAGACTTTGTCTTTGCCACGTAAAGTAGTAAATTAATTTGAACATTTATTATTTTGCTTATAAACACTTAAATATTCTAATCTTTTTTCTTGTATTCCCTATAATTTTAATTCGCATTTAGAGTAATTGTAAGCTTTTGTTTCTTATTTTGCATTTTTATTAATTTTTTTTATTATTGCATCATCTCTCACTTCTATTTTTCTTTTCTTCCCTTTCAGTTTTTTTCCTCGATTACATGCACTCATACGATATGCTCGAATCGGCAAAATATTCAGTTAGAAAGTACATATTCCAAATCTACGAATTTTACAAATCTCTAGTGTTGCCACGAAATTAACGACTGAAATTTTGAAATAAAATATCAAATCAAATGAATTTGTAAGTTCCCTTTTTGCCATTAAAAAAACCGGAAGCTAATCCCGTTTATTCAGGAGCTTCATTGTGAATAATCTTCTTCCAAATAACGTTAATAACAAAAAGAAAAACCATTCATTAGAAAACTTGCAAAACATTGGCTTAATTTTTACTAACTCTCTCTCTCTCTCTCTTAATGTGAAGATGTTGGTTGGTTGCATGGTAATTGTAAGAAAAAAGGCGAAGGGTATATCACAATTGAATCGAATTGTATCGAATATTCCAAGAGACATGTGTTCCAAAAAGACTAGGGCTGTAATTCGCATCAAACTGTGTATTTTTGATTATTATTTTTGCTTGGTATTTCGTCAGCTAAAATGCAAAAGAACGTAACTACAATTTTCATTTTATTCAAAGGAGTTGAAAAACAAACTAATAAAAAAATACAACAAATTCAGTTTGCCAGTATATTTTCGAATTTTACTGAAGGTAAGACTTTACTTTAGCAAAGATTTGAAAATTTAAATTGAAAAATTAGTTAAAATTGTAGTTCGTGGTTTTGCATTTCTGCTAACGATTTGTACCACTTGTAGATAAAATGAATTCAATGCTGGGCTAAAGCATTTAAAGCATTACAGCATGACTAGACCTCGATCGAAGACGGTGTTTCTTTTTGCCAAAGCCGAACTCGACAGACATCCTAAACTTCAGCTGAAGCCGAATATTTTTAACAGCTTAATAAGTAAATAAAATAACGGATTTTTGTTTTAAATTATCAAAGAAAATACTATAGTTTTGGTTAAAAAACCTTTAGTCTTAAGCGAACCACAGACTTGTCATTCATGAGCATGAATGAACGTCAGTTATCGGTGCTGTTATATTGACGGTTTACCGCTCTTATTGATACCAAATAAGAATGTAATCGAAGTTGTTCGCATAACTATCATGTTCACAACTTTAGTTGGCAATTTTTTTTTTCAAATTCATCAGCCAGATAAAAAGTTATCGACCAAGCTCACGCTCAATAATGACATTTGTGTGGTTTGCTTTAGTCGAACTTATTGAATACAAACAAAGTCAACCAGAACAACAAATTCAATAACCAATATACAGCCATGTCACAGAGCGCAATTTCGTTCGAAAGTGAAATCAATTCCATTTTGTCCTTCTACAGAAAATCAAAAACGCAAAAATATTGCGTATTAAAAATATCTAGTTTAATAGTACTTTTAAAAATATAATTTTCCAAAACTGTTTCTTTCATAAAAATTTTTTTTAAAAGATTTACTAAAGAATATGCACGAAACGAAAAAAGTTGTCATACTTCTGCGTTGCCACGTACGATTTTGCAACAATATTGCCACATATGTTGATGAGTCTCTTAAACTTCGCCGGTTCAATTTTTGAACAAAATACTGACCTCTTTGGTGCTCGATAACTGCTACTTTTGAAACTCTTGGCATACTTCTTTCTTTGTTTAATACAGCACTTGAAGTAATTTAATTGCTCACATTCGTGTAAACTTACTTCTTTCTTTTAGTTTCTAACAAATTTCCCTTATTTTGATTCCCTTGTTTCTGTTTTGTCTATTCTTTTCTCATGGAGCTGCCAGATGTTCGTTCGAAAAGAATGTATTCACTTTTTTTCGTTTTTACCAAAACGTACGAAAGTCTAGAAGCAAAAGCAAAACGTTACGAAATGGCATTTACGAATTCATTTCGTTTTCGTACGAAAGCCATGACAGGGCTGACAATCTGGAATATGCTGGAAATCGATCGAGTTAAAATCGAATATGACGACTATTTTAACGATTTTTTTTTACATAATTCCTAATATTGGGTAATAAATATTTTATAGATACATTGTTTAATGTCAGAAAAGAGGAATAAATTAATTGATATCCATTATTTGCACAAAAAATATTATTATTCCGGTATGTGATGGTAATCGATTGATTTAAATCCAATAATAATGGATATCAATTAATTTATTCCTCTCTCTTTTTCTGTCATTAAATAATGTACGCCTGTTCTGCTATCACGACGATTGTAAACCACGAACGATTTTAAGATCACGCCGGTGATTTATAGGTGTTCTGAAAATCATGTGATTTTATAATTTTCGGCATTATTTTATGTTTTCGAAATCACCAAGCGAACAGCTGATTTTGTTGTTTGCTTTGCTTTGCTTCTCATTTGTGTGTTTGTGGTCATATTTAATAAAATGTTTGAATTTGTGAAAAGATATTGGAAAAGAACGAAAGATAACAAAAAACCAAAGCTGCTACGTCGAAGTTTGTCATATAATTCACATAACTAGTCATTTAATTATGCTACTCCAACATTTTGTGGCTCTGGCAACCATAGAGTACAGCTGGACCGGGAACCAAGAAAAGTCACTGGAAAAGTTGGAGCACAGAGTTATACAAACTTGGCAACCCACACAGAATGAGAAAAATCTTTATTTTAATACATTTGTGTTTTAATTGTAATCTCTAAAAACAGTTTTACTTTAACACTTCATTAAATTTTGCTTTATTTCACTTGTTATCTCTTTTTTCCTCGATTTAATTATCACAAAAATACTCCCAGTTGGTGAGCTTTGTACTTTTGGTTCAATGCACAAAGACAAATGTGAGGAAAACGCATTGAGCAACCCTACATACTTCCAGTCATCTATCGCTATTTCTCTTTGTTACTTTATCCTGCATGTTTCGCCAACTCTAAGGTTGATCAGCTGTGGGATAGAAGCCCCCTGCTGGCAACTATATTTTCATTCTCGAAAAGTAAAGCACGGGACAGGCGAAGAGGAACAAACTCACGAAAAGCAGAAGAGTAATGATGAGCAAATGTGAACCAAAATAAACATCATTTTTAGAAATTGTGAAATATATGTGTTTTTCTATTAAAGTAAGATATTTTAATGCTAAAAAAGAAAAAAAAAACATTTCAAATTATGTTTTCTAATAATTTATTAAAACATTTACAATAAATTTCTTGCATAAAACAAGCAAGTTATCCCTGTGTTCACCGTCACTTTCCTGAGCGATTTTATATCACGTGATTTGCAAAATCGTTGCTTGCAGAACACCATTCCGGTGATTTAAAACCATATCGACTAGAAGTGATATCAGAACAGGCCTTTATTTCATTTGATACAAAGTTCAGAAAATTGTGTGAAATTTCAAATTTTTGTACACGATTTTCATTTTAAAGGACTTCAATGCAACATTTCGCTGCGGAATATATCGTACTTTATTACCCTACATTTTGCATGATGAAAAACTTTTACACAATTTTTTTTTTTTTGAAGAAAAACATGTTTGTTTAGGGGTAATGTTGAATAGATTTATAATAATCGATAATAATGATTGGTTAAGGATGTAGACACGAAATATATTGGGGATATAAATGATAAAAACATCAACTGGTATCAAATGAAACCATTCGAAATTTGATTAACACCAAGAAATAAAAATGTATGAATTCAATTTGAAATTCAAAATGATCAATTAAAATGTTAAAATTTTTATTCTGTTCGACCTTTTCCTTATCAATAAATAATCAATATTCTTCGAGCTTGAGGTCAGATTTGCTGTTGTTATATTTATTTTCCTCGATATTTCGCTACTCCTTTGTGTAGCATCATCAGGAGATATAAACAATGTTTAACAATTAAAAAAAAATTGTTTAATTGTATTAATTGTTAAATATTGTTTATATCTCCTGATGATGCTACACAAAGGAGTAGCGAAATATCGAGGAAAATAAATATAACAACAGCAAATCTGACCTCAAGCTCGAAGAATATTGATTATTTAAAATGTAAAAATTTTATTGGAAATTTGAAATTAATCAATTGAACTGTAAAAAATTAATTTGAAATTCAAAAACCATCAATTATTGAACTTAAATCCAATTTAAATACGTACGTACATCATTTGAGGATTAAACATTAATATAAAATTCGAAAATTTTTCAAATTTCAAATAAATTTGAAATTAAAAAATTATATTAAATATTTGGTAATTGAAGCTTAAACATGTCAGTTAAAATTTAAAAAAAAAATATTTAAAATAGCATTTAAAATTTGGAAACATCAATAGAAATTAAAAATTGTGTTGGAATTTAATTGATATTAATTTAATTGATAAAATACATAATTTGAAATAGAATACTCATTAATTGTTAAAATGTTTACAATGAAAAACATATTTGGAGTGTTTTAAATCAATTGAATTTCAATTGATGTTTTTAAATTTCACTTCATGTCTTTGATATTAAATTACATTTATCCACTTTATTCATAAAAGGCTGTGAGAGATTTGAGAGACGGTTTTTGTATGATAGATAAATCGTGTCTCAAAACTCTCATAACTTTTTAAGAATAACGTCGTATGTGTTTAAAGTTTTTAATGGAATTCTTAAATTTCAATCGACGCTGAGCTTGTATTGTTTTTAAACTACAGGGGTTTGTCGAATGGATGCATAGCAGCCTGCATTTAGATGCATATTCGAATGGATAGCAGCCTGCCTTTAGATGCATATGCTTGCCAAGTTTCAAAATCACGTTCTTTATTTTTCAAAAGCTCTGAAAAACTGCACGAAATTTCAATTTGTTATCATCTAAATAGGCTGCAACAGCTGGCTGGTGGTGGGCACATCTCGACAAAAAAATATCAAAGCCGTAAAGTGATTCTACAATTTGTGATTAGTGATGATGGTGGTAATTAATGGCATATAAGATACTGAATTGAAACCCCTATTAATTATTGGCAATGGAACAGAAAGCTGCCTTGACTAAATTTATCGTGGTGATGGTGATGATCAGTGCAGAATTATCCTTGAGTTGGTATTTTGTATTTATATTAATGTCGTTTAAATTTTATTTAATGCCTTGAAATTCAATTGATTTTTTTTCATTCAATTAATATTTTTGAATTTCAATTGATATTTTTAAGTTTTAAATGACATTCTTGAGTTTCAAATGACACGTTTTTTGAATATCAATTACACTTTCAATTGATGGTTTTTACATGTATTTCAAGTCTTTTGAATTTCCGTTAATATTATTTAATTAATATTTTTTAAATAGCAACAAATGGTTTTTGAATTTAATTTTCATATCATTTGTATGTCTAATTCAAAAGTAAATTACAATTATGATGTGTATAAAATTTCAATTGATTGTTTAAATATAAATTGATGAGTTTTGAATTTAGTTGCAATTGATCAGCCTTATTACGAGTGACGTTGTCGTATTTCGACTACGACAGTTTTGTAAAAGATTAAAGATAACACGCCAACTTTGTCTTTAATCTTTTACAAAACTGTCGTAGTCGAAATACGACAACGACACTCGTAATAAGGCTGGATATCTTGTCATTGATGTTATTAAAATTTTGTTGAATTCTTTAGAAGTTGAACTAATGTTTCAGTTGATAATTTCTGAATTTAAATTGAAATTTTTGAATTTAAATTGAAGTTTTTGAATTTAAATGATAAATTAGGCATATATAATATAAACTACCTATGTTTTCCAAATAATTTCATTCGCTAATTGATTTTTCTTGTTTTGGAACTTTGTATCATATACTGTTATCACCAAGCCTCAAACACATTCTTAAAACCAATTTAAGACTCACAAATTCATTTTAAAGTCAAACGGCAGTTTAAATTCGAAATTCTAAAATTGAAGTATGGAAAACACAAATTGTTTAAGCGTTTGACACTCAAACTTGTCTTTTTATATTAGTTTAAGTCACTAACTAGTTATTTAAGAAGTTGTTTGAGTCTAGTTGATAACATGGCTTTTGCTTAAAAAATTCCTCTTCAAATTTCAAACTTTTTCATTGGCATTTTTCAGATTTGTATAAAACACTTGTAATTACACATATTTCTTTGCTTCCACATGCTATATAACATTATCATTTATTATTTATTTCGTTTTAAGTGTTTTTTCTTATAATATAAAATACACATAATTTATTTATTTGTTTTTTGTTTAATTTTAGTTTGGCTCTTTATATTTTTGTGTAAGAATTCGAATTTAAGTAAGTGCCAAAGGCACACATGCGTACATACATATACATATATATTTTACACAATTTACTCTAAATATGATATTTTAAAAATGTCTCATTATATTTTAGTTAAAATGAATACACATTGTAAAATGTAGCTTGGCAAAAAAAAGTTTGTTGAATTTTTTGTCTCGCGACCACTTTTGTTTTGGAACAATTATTGGTCGAGTATAATCGTCTTCTTAATCAAAAAGTTAGCTTTTATATTTCATGGTGTGTATTCAAATCGAAAATGATATTTTTTTATTTTATTTTAATATAAACTTATTATGACTATTTGAATAATAATTTGCAACAGGGAAAAAACTATAACAAGTAACATTAAACTATAAAAAATAAAGTAATCAAACCATAATTAAAATGTGTGTAGTTTTATTGTTATAAACACTGGATTATCGCATGAACAAAATTATATGTAAAGGGTGTCGCAGTAAGAATGCACTTTTTAATTTTAAAATAAAAACATGTATTTTTTGAGATAGTTGTGTTTTTTTATTGGATTGTAAAGAAGACATGTTCCGAGTAAAGCCCCAGTATTCAGGGCCCCTACTATGTAATTCGGTTCGAAAATTAAAACTATTCGAAAGTTCTTTCCGATCCGTATTTGAAATGGTACCATGTACAACTTTCGGATTGAACTAAAAGTGTTACCAATACTTTCGGAAAATGTGTTTTTTTTTGGTTGGCAACATTTCATGCCACAATTATTTTTGGTTTGTTATTGTTCATAAATAAGTTTTAGAAATATCCTAGATAAAGTAAATTAGGGGTCCTGGGGTTAATTATTTCATTGGAAGGGAAAGGAACAAATCACTCTGCACAATCACTTGTATAAATACACACCGCAGTGGCTTACCGGGCTGGACGCTGCTGAAGATGATGCTTCACAAACACCGAAACGATCGTCCAGCGAATGTGAGTTCGAATCCCACCCGCGGCATTTACATTTTTTTCAATAACCGGAGAAAACATGATCTCGTATAGCCTTAAAGGAAATTACAACGAAAAAATTGCAATTTCTTAGTATTCACTAGTTTTAACTATTTCGCCCGTCCCTAGTTCCATACTGTACTATGCCTTTTTGCACCCTATTCATATACAAGGTGACGCAAAAGTAATCCTCCTATCAGAAAATGCTATAAATTTTGCGATTGGCCCCTAATGTCAGTTCTATTTTGACATTTGTGTAGTAAACACATGCGAAATACACGTTAATAAACAATGCGG
This sequence comes from Phaonia tiefii, assembly GCA_963931995.1. Classification (NCBI taxonomy): domain Eukaryota; kingdom Metazoa; phylum Arthropoda; class Insecta; order Diptera; family Muscidae; genus Phaonia; species Phaonia tiefii. The sequence continues at coordinate 257,959,601 of OZ008369.1, read as the reverse complement.
AATATTGCTGACTATTTATTTGACCAATAATCGGTCGGTGACTTTGGCACAACGTGAATTTCGTCGCAGATATCCTGGCCGTCCAACGCCTACTGGTGAAACAATGCGACGTTTAGCCGCTCGCCTCGAAGAGACTGGCACAACACGAGATGCTGCCAGGCGTGGCAGACCCCGGAGTAGCCGTTCTGCAGAGAATATTGCTGCTGTAGCCGAGGATGTCATGGATGCGCCGTCGACATCGACCAGACGACGTGCCACGAAAATGGGTATCAGTCGACGGTCTTTACAGCGAATTTTGGTACAAGATTTGAAGATGTACAAAGTCCAGACGGCGCATCAGCTGTTAGCTGCTGACCGCCAATCGCGTCTAACATACGCTCAAGCCATCCTTAATCACCACCAAGAGGAAGATGATTTTTCATCAAAAATAATCATGAGTGATGTGGCCCATTTCCATCTTAGCGGGTACGTAAATAAGCAAAATTTACGCTTCTGGGGCACTGAAAATCGCGTGTAACCCACGAAGAGCCATTACACCCGCTCAAAGTCACTGTATGGTGTGCTGTTTTCGCTGGAGGAGTCATCGGACCTTTTTTCTTCGAAGACGTTACTGTGAATGGTGAGCGCTACAGAGCAATGATCAACGAGTTCGTTTTGCCGCAACTTGATGAATTAGGATTGGAAAACATGTGGTTCCAACAGGGCGGTGCAACGGCACACACTGCACGTGCCACAACCGATATGCTGAAGGATGCATTTCCCGGGCGCCTAATCTCCCGTTTTGGTGATTTGCACTGGCCAGCAAGATCGCCTGATTTGACCGCTCCAGACTTCTTTTTGTGGGGCTTTTTGAAGTCGCGGGTTTATGTCAACAAGCCTCAGACTCTTGCAGCTCTTAAAGACAATATCCGTCAAGAATGTGAGGACGTATCGCCGGAAGTTTTTGGCCAAAGTGATGGAAAATGCCATAAAAAGGGCTCAAATGACAATCAACTGTGGCGGCGGTCATTTACATGACATCATATTCTCGACTTGATGTAAAAAAAATTAAAAGACCAAATAAAAATAATCCACAAGAAGAATCAAAGTTTTTAATTTTTTTTTAAATTACAGCCAAAAAACATCGGAAATTTACTTTTGCGCCACCTTGTACATTGAACATTTACAAAATAATGCGACTTCGGCAGCAGTCAACGACATAACCACATTCCCTACATTCAAAATTCATTTAGTGAGTGAAAAGCATTACTGTCGTTATAAGTATATGAAGACTATCTCACGAAGGCGCTAATAAACGAAGGAAGAGGCAGTGGCACAAATCCAGTGTACAAATTTAAGTCAAACTAAGTACATAGTAAATATATTTTTCTTTAATAAAGACACTAATACTATGGTTTAGTAATAGGAGATTTTTTTGTCATCTTATTTAGTGCACGAGTTCCTTAGAGTCGCTGTTTTCCGAAGTATAGCGATACTTTGGTCATGGGCATGGCAAGAAGTTGAAAAAAAACCATATAACATTGAATAATCAAATTTTTTAAAAGTCATTTAGCCATAAAAATAAGTTTTTGCAAAAAAAAAGCATTCTTTTTCTTATTGTGCATAAAAATTCCTTAATTAATAATATAAAATTTGTCTATTTTTTTATAAAAATCAAATATTTTATTTCTTTCCGCTATCTCAAGACCAACCGAATAAAAATCTCAAAAATCGAGCTCATTTCTGTTTGAAAATCGGGATACATGGTTCAATCTTTCCGAAAATCGAAACTAGAATCCGACTTTCGGATATCGCTCATTCGAATTCGAGATCCATGGTACCAAAAATTCGGTTCCGTTAAATTTTTCTTTCGAAGCGAGTTACATAGTTAGAGCCCAGATTTTATGAAATTTTCGTTGCCATAAGAAGTTCGTGTATAACAAATAACGAAAATTTCATGAACCGAAAATTTCGCTCACTTTTCCTTTGCTTGGTACTCAGCTCTTTGCGAGAATTTCGTAGCCAAAATCAAGTACAGGGTTGTTCAGCCCCGTATTCAGTTATTGCGAAAGTTTCGTAAGAAATGTTGTTATTTATCTCTAAACGGAATATTTTGTTACAGAGAGTTACCACATCTCTTTGATTTACCTTGCAAATATTTAATTTATAATTTCTCTACGCACTCCATTTTATTTTTAACGCATGTGGTGTTACTGATCCGTCTCTGTAGAATGACGCTGACCAACACCAAATCAGCAGTGAAAGTGGGGAAGACCTCACTGAACCATTCTGTACCAAGCGAGGACTGAGACAAGGCGACACACTTTCGTGCAATCTCTTCAACATCTTAATGGACATAATGATGAGAAAAGCTGCAGTAAATACGAACAAGGCCATTAACACGAAAAGCCATATGTTGCTGGCGTATGCTGACGACATAGACATCATTGGGCGAAATTTGCAAGATGTTACTGCAGTATTTTCAAGAATCGAAAAGGAATCAGCGAAGCTGTTAATGAGGGCAAGACACAATTGATGGTGCCAACGACTAGAGAAACCTCTCGAGTTGGTCCCCACTTGAACGTTGACAACCGATTTAATTTTGAAGTTGTATATGAATTTGTCTACCTTGGATCCACCGTGAACAAGGACAACAACGTCAGCCTGGAGATAAATAGGAGAATTGTGCTTGCAAATAGATGCTATTTTGGGCTCAGCAAGCAGTTTATGAACAAAGCCCTCTCTCGACGGACAAAAGTTCAGCTATATCAGGCTCTCATTTTAACTGCCTTGACATATGGCTTCGAAACTTGGGTCATATCGCAAGCGAATGAAAAACACCTGGGAGTATACGAGAGAAAAATTCTCCGTAAAATATATGGTCCTGTTACGGAAAACGGCGAGTACCAACGACGCTGGAAGCAAGAGCAATATAATCTATATTCTGACGTGGACATAGCTAGGCGAATCAAATTAGGTCAATTGCTTTGGCTAGGCCATGTTATCAGAATGGATGAAGATGAGCCAGTGCGAAAAGTTTTCGATAACGTCAATGGAAGCAGGAAAAGAGGACGACCAATACTTCGCTGGAAGACCAGGCAGGAGAATCCCTCCGTATCCTTGGTGTTACCAACTGGTGAGAAAAGGCGAAGGATAGAGCCAGTTGGAAGAATATGTTGAAATTTGTTTAATTAATATGTGTAAGACGTCTGACCTCATGAGGTTGTAAAATAGTCAATAAAAGAAAGGTGTTACTTTTTGTTGTTAAAATTATCGAACTGTCAAAATACCGGTCCCAACCAATTATCAAACAATTGTTTTCGTACGAGACAACTTTGGCGTAACAACCCTGTAATTGATTTTGGCTACGAAATTTTCGCAAAGAGCTGAATACCAAACAAATGAAAAGTGAGCGAAATTTTCGGTTCATGAAATTTTCGTTATTTTTTATACACGTACTTGTACTTCTTATGGCAACGAAATTTTCATAAAAACTGAATACCGTGCTTTACGCTAAACTTATTTTGTACGAAAACAATTGTTTGAAAACTGTTTGGGACCGGAATTTTGACATTTTGATAATTTTAACAACCAAAAGCAACATAACATGCGTTAAAAATAAAATGGAGCTAGTTGAGGAATTATAAATTAAATATTTGCAAGGTAAATTAAAGATATGTGGTAACTCTCCGCAACAAAATTTTCCGTTTAGAGATAAATGATAACATTTCTTACGAAAATTTCGCAAGAACTGAATACGGTGCTTAAGTATGGAATAAAATATCCGTCACATGGCCCCACGGCTCTAATGACATGTCATTACTGATTTCATGAAATTTTCCATGACTTTTTCACAGAAATGTGGCTGTATCTCACCGATGACGTGTGGGTCTCGGATTTTAGCTCAAGAATTGTTTATGGCCCGAGAAGAAAATGCACAGCGTTAAATCGCATGATCTTGGTGGCCAGTTGACATCAGAATTTCTTGAGATAATGGCCCCTATTCTGCATTGCAATTACGTTCCCGCATTACGTTAAGTTACGATCGTAAAATGGTATTCCAACTAAAAACGTAATTGGAAGAAAAAGAGGAAGACAAGAGTGTATTCACAACCACCTGCTTTGTTGTGAAACGTATGAGATTGAAACAAAAAAAATTGTCAATTGTGTAAACATTTTAATAAAAAATTTAATTTAGTGCAAATAAAACAGTGATTCAGTGATAAAACAGATAATAATTAAATATTGTTGATACTGTAATTAAATATTGTTGATACTTTAACTAATTAAACACATCAGTGAGTACCGAAAGACAAAAAAAGGCAGAACATAAGTAAAAGGTATTTGTGACAAAACAATACCAGTGTGGAGCAGCCTGTTGTGACGGAGGTGATATTTTCATGTTTTTAACATCATTGTACCACAAAGTAAAGTCGCCAGCTTCACGTACCGGTCCGGTGTTGTTTTCGACCTGCAAATTAAATAAAACTCACATATCCGTACAAAAAATAAACAATTTTAAACAAATATGTATTTACATAATTTATGAAACGTTTTATTGTATTTTATACTTAAATTTTTCTCAATTCCGTTTTTTCACTAACGTTTTCACCAAACGCCACAATTGTAAGATCCTCCGTCAAGTAATTACCAACTTAGAAAATCTCAGTTACGATTGTAACGCAGAATACACACGATCGTAAAAAACTCGTTCACAATTGTAAGAAATTGAAACGAAACGGAATGTAGAATACCAAAATTGCAATAACGAAGAAAATTACGTTTGGATTGCTATGCAGAATAGGGCCCAATTTGTCCTGTAAATCGTTGCTGCAATAAATCGATTGTTTCATGCGCAGTGTGGCAAGTGGCGCCGTCCAGTTGAGGCCACAAGAACTCCGTTATCATGTTCTTGTAACGAATGCAGTTCACAGTCACTGCAATTTCGGCCTCATATTCAAAAAAGTAAGGCCCAATCTCGCCACCTGACCAAAATCAGCCAGAGACAGTTGGTCGTTGTGGGTGCATTTGTGTTTTTCATGGATTGCACGAGGATTTTCTGAGCTCCAAATTCGACAATTTAGTGTATTCACGAAGCCATTGAGATGTAAATGCGCTTCATCTGAGAATATGACTTGTAGAGATCAGGACGAGAATCTTGACGCAGATGTGCAGAGTATTTTAGGAATATGGAGAGATCACTTCTCTGCTTTACCTTTATCAGGAGACTTTAATATAGATGAGGGTGTTGAACACATACAGGACGATGGCGGCGACTGCCACCTCCTAGCTAAATCAAAGTAAGAACTGCAATTTCCCGGCTTAGGAACAAAAATGGCGCTGGTGCTGATGAACTACTGGCTGGCTGTTTAAGGCTGGCGGCTATGAGTTGGAAAGGTTCATGCATCAGCACATTTGCAAAATTTGGGTAGACGGATGCATGCCCCACGTTTGTAGCATTAGCGTACTGTGTTCTGTTTTCAAAAAATAACTATATATACCAATTATAGTAATATAGTCGTCTTACAATGCCCTCTCGATCGTAATGTGCGAAAGACTAAAGGCGTTTGTTCCAGACCTGATCGGACTTTATCTGTGTGGCTTTATGCCTGGACAGTCAGCTATCGACCAGATATTCACATTACGACAAATCGTGGCGAAAACCCACGAAAAAAAACCAAAACCTACCAGCTCTTTGTAGATTATAAGGCTGCCTTCGATAGCCCGATAGGGGGAAAACTTTACCAAGCAGTGTCGGAGCTTAGTATTCCTTCTATGCTGACACGTCTTTGTAGAATGTCACTGACCGACACGAAATCCTCAATAAAGATTGATCAAGACCTCACCGAACCATTTAGTGCGAGGAGAGGTGTCAGGCAGGGCGACATCCTATAATGCCATCTGTTCAGCATATTAATTAAGATCATCGTTAGAAAAGCTAAAGTCACCACGAATAAAACTATCGGCAGCAAAAGTCACACGCTGCTCGCGTATGCTGATGTTTAGACATAATTGGCCCAAATCTGCAAAAAGTTACTGCAATATTTTTGAGAATTGGGAAGGCATCAGCAAAAGTGGGTTCTGGCAGTAAACGCAGACAAGGCAAAATTAATGGTTTCGACAAGCAGAACATGCATCATATTGGATGAAAGGGTGAACTTTGATAACCGTTATAATTTCGAGGTAGTGGACGAATTCATTTGCTTCGGATCTGCATAAACAGATGCAGTAATGTCAGACTAAAAGTTAAATGGAGAATTGTGCTTGCGAACAGGTGTTATTTCAGGCTAACCAATTACTTTAGAGATAAGACCCTATTTCGAGAAAATAAGATCCAACTATACCAGCCTCTCAGACAACCTATCTTGCTTTATGGCGCAGACTCCCCGGTCATATCGCACCCAAATAAACATTACTGGCAGTCTTCGAGAGAAAACTGCTCCGAAAAATATATGGTCCTATAATAGAAAACGGCGACGGATGATCCACGAGCTGTATAATTGTTATGTTTTTTTTGGGGAAGCGCTAGGTATGGCAATCCGGCAGTTCAAAAGCTCTCAGGTAGGTTTTCTACCCGCCAAATACTTAGCACCGAGACAACATGAAAATTGAAATATATTCATACAAACAACGACACAGATAGTAACGCGAACAAATTTGTATTAGTACCAGGCATTTGATGAACTGTCCCCACACTTGCCTACCATTCCATGATTACCCTTCAAACTCTTATCTCACCCTCATTTTCTTTTTCTAAATAATCATAATTGCAGATTAGAAACATCTTATACACTTAAATTATTAAACGACGAGGACCAACAAAGATTTAACAGGTAACTCTTATGAATTTGTCCCATTCTGGAGTATGAAGAATGAGTCAGAAGAAAAATCTAACCTAACCTAACTAATTGAGCTCGTTTTTCGTTTCTTTCAAACTATCAAAAGTTATATTCTTAGCTATCGTTAATTGACATACATTGTATTTTTGTTGTATTCATCCGGCCGTATATATTTAGTTGCCTCTTTTTAGGCTGACCCACCGCCGTTTATACCCACTAGATGTAGCTACTGCTCACCACTGAGTTGCACGTTTACCGACGCAGACAAAATATGATCAATAGATGGTAGTAACTACTAACCCCAAATGTATGTGGGCAATTATTCTGTTTCAGGTAGTACTTGGACCTCAAGGATTTATATTACCTCCAGCTTTCCATTTACTATTTCCACTCTATGGAGTTGTTTCGACTGATTTATCTCCAGCCTATGGTAAAAATTTTTCGACTCGAGTTATTCTGTAATAAATTTCCTTGGAACCTAATAATGCGCACTTCATTAGAATTTAATTACCTAATTTTCCACTCTTTAACATACTTCTTTAACAATTGTTTTAATTTTCTGTTGAAAGTTTGTCCGTCATCGCTCGCAATAGACGCTATGTCACAGCAATGAAACTTCAAGGAAAAAATCGCATAATATTACAATAAGTGTGTTCGTTTACCTGCAAATTCTTGCCAATTGTTGCTAGTTTTCTGTTCGTTTACTCCAACTAACTTACGGCCAACTAAACATCGAGAAAAAATTGAAATCAGCTGTGTACCGAGTTTACCTTCTCATTCTTCCATGGTTCGATGTTAGAGATTTTGCAAATTTTGGTTAGATAAATTTTAGCCAACCAAAATTTGCAAGATAGAACAGCTGCTTAAAATCGGCTGTTTTGTAAACAAAGCAAATAAAAAATAAATTATCAAAGACAAGTAAGTAGAATCAAGTAAGTAGAATTATTAAATATTTCGTTGTAGCCTCCAGCCACAACGACTTCTTACTTTCTGCCTCTATTGTGTCATCATTGCTAACAAAGATGCTTTCATTATATGCCTCCAGTGCAACACCTGACGTTTCGATTGTGCCATATATCGTCATATTCAACCGCCTCCTGTGCTATCACCTCCTCCTCCGCCATTGAATTTCTTAATTCAACATCGGAAAAAAACCTTATACCCTTTTTATTACATATTTTGTGTGAATACTTACCAATTGAAACTTTTGAAAAAGTTCCTGGGGAACACTTTAAAAGTAATTGTTTACTTTCCATTTTTTAATCACAATTAAAAAACAAACAAAAACTCATCAGCTGTTTTCTTGCAAATTTTTGTTGGATGTTGTTCGTTTACTTTTTCTGTAAATTTTCAAAAAGAGCGTAAAATCTTTCTTACTCTCTCAAACTACAATCATGCAAATTATTGATGGGAAAGTAAACGAACACAACTATTAATTGTAGATACACTGAAATTTACTGATTCAACACAAATCTTAAAAAAACCACTTTAAAGACTTAAAAACTGACGCGACAAACGTACTTGGTTTTCAAAAACCGCTTCGCAACAAACCATGGGACGATAAAGAGAGTCGCATTGCAAATGATGATAATAACGCTGCACGTATGGCAATGCTGCGGTGTAGGGAGTAAGAAACGGCACTGGAGAAAGCGCGAGACTGAGAAAATTGAGACATACAGAAGGAAGAACAAAGCCCGAAAATTCTACCAAAAAGACAAAAACGGGACTAATGGACATCGTTCAGGGAGATCATTATGAGAAAAGTTGTAATCAACATGAATAAATCCATCAGCAACAAAAGTCACATGCTTCTCGCGTATGCTGATGATATAGATATCATTGGGCGCACATTGAGAGAAGTTACTGCGGTGTTTTCGAGAATTGAAAAAGAGTTAGCAAAAGTGGGTCTGACAGTACATGAGGACAAGACAAAATTAATGGTTTCAACGAGCAGGGCCTCCCTGCGATTCGACCAGAGCGTGAACGTTAATAACCGTTATAATTTCGAGGTGGTGGACGAATTTTTATACCTCGGATCTGCAGTAAACAAAAACAACGTCAGCCTTGAAATCAAGCGGAGAATTGTGCTTGCGAATAGATGTTATTTTGGTCTAAGCAAGTCCTTTAGAAATAAAGCCCTCTCTCGACTAACAAAAGTCCAGCTATGCCAGACTCTCATACAACCTGTCCTGCTGTATGGCGCAGAATCCTGGGTCTTACCGCAATCATACGAAACATCTCTAGTATTCGAGAGAAAAATACTCCGAAAAATGTATGGCCCTATAGTGCACAAAGGCGAGTATCAGTGACGCATGAACCATGAGCTGTATGAGCAATATCCCGACATTGACCTGAGCGGCTCAAAATAACGAGATTGCGCTGGCTAGGACATGTCAGTAGAATGGTTGAAGACGAACCAACTCGAAGGGTTTTCGAAAGCGACCTCGAAGGAAGGCGAAAAATAGGAAGACCAAGACTCCGTTGGAGGTATCAGGTTGACGATCTTTCATTCCAGTGGTGAAATATCACTTGTGAATTCATAATACTGGTTTGGAAAACTGGTATGTTATAAGGGTATACTTTCAGACGCAGCATTAATCGCCCTGTTATTTACCTTATGTTAATTTGGTCATTAACAGTAAGTAAAAGTTTTCCTTAATCGTAACAATATAATGGTCAGTCCCAAACTCACCTATATTTCAATGCAAACATTAGCATGTTTACTTGCAAACATGCATGCTTTTATGTATATCCATATGCGCGTTTCGTATCAAAAACCTCCATAGACTTATGCGGAAGTATGTGCATATGTGTGTTTCCACCCAAACATCATATTATTTAGAACCAAATCATATTTTGACCACAATAAACCGATTTAAACCGAAACTTTTTACATTTACTAGCCTTAAGGAATTTTTTTCATCCATGCTCCGCATATGATCTGCATATAATTTGATTTAAAATATTGATCATAAATAAGTTTCACAAAAATTCAAGTGACAACAGGTATTACAAATCTCTATTAATCCCTTTATAACAATTCGGACGAACAATTGTCAAAGGGCATCTAATGTATGGATTTGAACAACCGTTGAAAATTTTACATTAATTCTCTTTGTATTAATTAACGAACATTAAAAGTCGTAGTATGTATCTTCTACGTTACCCACGCATCAAATCAACCCTTTTAGACAATGAAACCTTTTTTTGGTCTTGTTTCTACCTGTTAGTTCGTCAGGGGGAATAGGCATCACATGGCTACAAATCCTATGGCATTTTGTTACGTAGTTAGATGTGTACGGCTGCATCATAATTTATTGATTTCCAACTTGTTGACTCATACTGTCCATGAAGACAACGAAGAAAAGAACAAAAGGGAACAGTACAGTGAAAGAAATTATGCTATATGAATTGTTTTTGCAGCACTCATCCATTTGTGGTGCGTAAAGTAACTACTTTACAAAGATTCCTTTTTTTTTTTTTGCCTGCTGGGATTTAATTTTACAAATATATTTTGCGCTGGTTCGTCTTTATCCATTCGACGAGAGCTTACATTGTGATATCATATCGGGATATGTCAGTAAAGAACGTAAAACGTGCTTGATATCACAATATAAGCTCTCGTATAAACGTAGTATAAGTGGACGACAGGATACAATACATACAGCTCGTATTTTATGTAACGTCGATACTTGTCCTTGTCGATTATAGGTCCGTATATTTTCCTGAGCATTTTAATTTCGAGAACTCTCAGTGCTGTTAGGTCTGCTTGTGATATAACCCAGGTTTCTGCCCCACCTGGCAAGAAAGGTTGGTTAAGAGTCTCACATAGTTGGATCTTTGTTTCTCCAGAGAGTGATTCATCCCTAAAATATTTGCTTAGCCCAAAAATCATCTTTTCGCAAGCACAATACTCCGTTTGATCTCAAGGCTAACGTTATTGTTTTTGTTACGGCAGATCCTAGGTAACTAAAATGTATCCCAACAAAAGTGCACAATTTGAATTAAAAGTAAAACCGAATATTTTTTTACCAAGCGGTGATACTTTATTGCACGGTAAAGTAGATATGTTTCAATTAAGTATCGAATCAAATACCTGCTTACTGGTCCAACCAGCTCTGATCATAGGCCATTTCTTCGCGAAATTTGATGTTGTTGTGAA